>JACXGM010002366.1:0-13980 GCA_016801145.1 Umbra pygmaea
GATGAATTCGTCCAATCACATTTTCCATTTATCTGCCTCGATTTTCTAAAAGTCACAGGACATCAACCATGTTTTTCTATTTTCTCTAAATGCACACGATAAGCAGTCTCTATTTCCTAAAATGCACAATGTGCTTGGATACGTAGTTATTTACTCCATTAATAATTTACTGTGTACATTACAATGCACATCATGCAAAAACAATCTAATACATATTTTAGACACAACTTTGTATTATATGCCGTTGAACTAACTCATTTTCGTGTGTAAAATCCTGCAGCTCTTGCCTGTACTGTTAGGACGTTCTCAGGTCCTACCATACCAGTGACGTCATAGCAATTGGCAGCGTTCTATACTAACAAACGCAGTTTTGGGTGTTGCTTAAAAAAGCTATGTATTGATTTTTTTATTACATTTGTTTTGTTTAATTACTTTTAATTGTCATAAATAACACATTATCAACGTTGATTCTTTCAGTTCAGATCATCTTTAAGCGCTTCGTTAACGTTACTAAGCTGGAAAACTAATCAGGGTTTAAATGTTGCCCACACACAAACGTAGACGTGCACTTGATTTAAAAATCATTCTTCACGTTTAACAGCTTTTCCACATTTGTTTTTTAGTCTGATGGAAAGTCGTGGAATGACAGATAGGGACTAAGGGACTTTTTTATTACGGAACCACACTACATTCACTTTTGACATTAATCTACTACATTATATTTTACCACAGTGTACACAATAGGAGCTTATAACTCTAGTAGCGCAATGGAAGTCTGCCAGTATCACACCTAAGGCCTATTATTTATGAAATTTCAAGCTAGTCTGTACTGTATATTAATAATAATAATAATACGATTATTTGATATAGCACCTTTTACAGATAAAGTCACAAATTGCTTCACATTATAAACATATGACAACAATACAGTGGGATTCGACAAAAAATTATTAAAAGGACTAAAACAATCGATTATAAAATCAAAACTAAAACAGTAATTTACAAACATGAGACAAAAGCCAATGTGAACAAGTGTGTCTTCAGATGTTTTTTAAAAGCATCAACAGAGACTGCAGAGCTCAAAACAGTAGGAAGGGCATTCCACAGGATTGGAGCCTCCGCTTCAAATAAGCGTTCACCTTTGATTTAGAAACAAGTGTGCGGGACCACCAGTAATCCCTGGTCAGAAGACCTAAGGGATCTGATAGAAGGGTACGGATGCAGCAGGTCGGAGATATACGCAGGTGCCAAACCATGCAAAGCTTTATAGGTCAAGACCAGGACTTTATATTTGATCCTATACTTGATCGGAAGCCAATGTAAGGAGAATAAAATTGGTGTTATATGCGCCCTCTTGCTGGACCTGGTCAGCAGCCTTGCAGCAGAATTCTGGACCAGTTGTAAACGGTCCTGAGACGATTTGCTGAGACATGTGAAAATGGAGTTGCAGTAATCAAGCCGGAAAGATATAAATCAATAAATGATCATCTCGAGCTCAGAATGTGAAACAACAGCTCTTAGTTTGGCAATGTTTTTTAATTGAAAGAAACATGTGCGGGTTACTAATTCGATATGTTGATTCAGATACATGTTATTATCAAATATCACACCAAGATTTCTCAGCTTGGATTTTACAGCTGATGAACATCAATATTAACTTGAGAAGTACAATGATGTTGTATTGTACATGTCTTTGGATGTTAAACAGGCTACTTAGACTTTGGCAGTACTGTTTTTAACCCCACCGTTAGGGCTGCACAATTAAACGAATTATAACCACAATCACGATTTTGGCTTCCCACAATCAAATTTGCATGATCGTGCAAAAGATCCCAACGCTTTACAGCGTCAAGCGCAATTTTCTCGCAAACCGTACATGCTAGCAACTAAATCTTGGTACCGATGGAAAGAGGAAGATCGGCCGAAGAGAATTAGTGTAATGTCTTTTTTTCATAAACACATTACAGACAGGAAGTAGGAAGCGAAAATGACAAAATAATAACTCTGCAATGATGTAGAACATCATCCTGCACAAACAACACCAACAATTTCTGGAAGTGAAAAATTGCTGGGATTTCAAAAACGTATTGAAATCTAGTGAGAATTGGGTGCAGCGTTTTGATTTTGATTTGTTTGTATGGCCTCCAAACATTGCACACTGGTCCAGGGGCCCTGGGGGCTTGACAATATGCATTGAAAAGGCATATTCATCATGGTTTACATGCTTTTACAGATATAAAACAACAAAACATACAAACGTTCTTCCATTTTTATTTTTTTATTTTTATTTATTCTTTAAGAAGATGCACTGAATTCTCGTGAATAAGAGGAACCATTTTATTTTGACTCTTGTGCCTTTTACTGTGGAGTGGCTTCTGTTTGGCCACTCTACCATACAGGTCTGATTGGTGGTGTGCTGCAGAGATGGCAGTTATTCTGAAAGGTTCTCCTCTCTCCACAGAAAAATGCTCTTGGTCACCTCCCTGACGAAGACCCTTCTTGGGCAGGCATGGTGGCCTAGTGGATAGCATTGTAGCCTCACAGCAAGAAGGTTCTGGGTTCAAAGGGTCAAACCCCAGTCGTCCTGGGCCTATCTGTGTGGAGTTTGTGTGTTCTCCCTGTGTCTGCGTGGGTTTCCCCACATCAAAAAAACATGCTGAACCTAATGGTTCTCCAGTCAGGTTCCCTGATGTAAGCACTGTCTTAGATCTGGAGTTGGTCCCCGGGCACTGTAAATAGCTGCCCACTGCTCGCTGAAGGGATGGGCTAAATGCAGAGAATGAATTTCACTACATGTAATGTGCAATAGCCTTTGTCACTTAGTCACAAGTACCAGCAAAAATAGCCATCAACCTGTCAATACAAATAAAATGACAGGGGAGTAGACAGGACAGGAAGACAGGGATTTAGAAAAACAATACAGCATTACATGAGGAGAGGTGAGGAGAAAGAAAAAGCAGGCCACATACCATGCCCCTATAAGGGCTACAGTGTGGGAACAGGAAAAAAACACCTCAGCAACATTTGCACATAATCAGTACACTTCGAACAAGACTTGCCACAGGGGATTGAGGTAGCCAGCCAGACAAGCATTTATCATGGTTGTTTATGTGACAAAAAAGTACATTTACCTTACCTTTAACTTCTAAGCTCACTCAGTTTGGCTGGGCCAGCTCTAGGAAGAGTCACAGTGGTTCCAAACTTCTACCATTTTTGGATGATGGAGGCCACTGTGCTTCTTTGGACCTTCACTTCAGTGCAGATTTTTTTCTGTATCCTTCCCCAGATCTGTGCCTCGATACAATCCTATATCTGAGGTCTACAGACAATTCCTTGGACTTCATAGCTTGGTTTGTGCTCTGACATGCACTGTTAACTGTGGGACCTTATACAGACATGTGTGTTCCTTTCCAAATCGTGTCCAATCAGAAATAAACTGAATTTACCACAGGCGGGCTCCAATCAGGTTGTGGAAACATCTCAACGATGATCAGTGGATACGGAATGCACCTCAGCTCAATTTTGAGTGTCATGGCAAAGGCTGTGAATAATTTTGTACATGTGCTTTCTTCTTTTTTTATTTGCTAAGATTTCAAACACAGTTCTTTCACATTGTCATTATTGGGTATTTTTTGTAGAAGTTTGAGGGAAAAAATTAATTTAATCCATTTCAGAATAAGGGTCTAACAACAAAATGTGGAATAAGTGAATCGCTGTAAAAACTTTCCGGATGCACTGTACTCTTGTACATTGGCCCTTGCTGCAGACAAGTCGCCAGACCCACCCACTTATACATTTTACATTACACACCTATTAAAGCTATAGCCCTTATCCATCAATCCATCTTTGACCGCTTATCCGGGGTCGGGTCGCGGGGGCAGCTGCTCCAGCAAGGGACCCCAAACTTCCTTTTCCCTGAGCCACATTAACCAAATCTGACTGGGGGATCCCGAGGCGTTCCCTTACTAGGTTGGAGATATAATCCCACCACCTCGTCCGGGGTCTTCCCCAAGTTCTCCTCCCAGCTGGACGTCCCTGGAACATTTCCCTAAGGAGGCGCCCATGGGGCATCCTTTCCAGATGCCCAAACCACCTCAACTTGCTCCTTTCGAAGCAAAAAAGCAGCAGCTCTACTCCAAGGTCCTCACAGATGACTGAGCTTCTCACCCTATCTCTAAGGGAGACGCCAGCCACCCTCCTGAGGAAACTAATTTTGGCAACTTGTACCATGGATCTCGTTCTTTTGGTCATTACCCAATCTTCATGACCATTTGTGAGGGTAGGAACGAAAACTGACCGGTAGATCGAGAGCTTTGCCTTCTGGCTCAGCTCTCGTTTCATCACAACGGTGCGATAAATTGAGTGTAATTTCGCTCCGCTGATTATCTCCCGCTCAATTGTCTCCTCACTCACAAACAAGACCCCAAGGAATTTGAACTACACATAAGGTAAGGACTCATTCCCTACCTGGAGTAGGCAATCCATTGGTTTCCTGCTGAGAACCATGGCCTCAGATGAGATGCTGATCCTCATCCCAGCTGCTTCACACTCAACTGTGAACCGATCCAGTGAGTGCTGAAGGTCACAGGCCGATGTTGCAATCAGGATCAAAATCATCTGCAAAAAAAACTTTCACACCAGAGGCTGCAGCCCTTCAGGCTCTTCATTACCCTGCAACTGCCTCTGGAGTCTTTCGGGATAACATATCCACAGGTGTCCACCAGAGTGTTCATGGGTTACCGCCCCTTGAGGCACCCAACACCCTAAGACCACAGCTCCCCACCGCAGCATCAGCAATGGAATTTTTTAACATTGTCTAATCGGGTTCAATGCCCTAAGCCTCCACAGGGATGAATGAAAAGCTCAGCAAGAGGCGTGAGTTGAAAGTCTGTCGGACGGGGCCTCCTCCAGATGTTCCCAATTCACCCGCACTACCCGTTTGGGCATACCAGGTCTGTCCAGAGTCTTCCCCCACCCGCTGACCCAACTTACCATCAGATGGTGATCGGTTGATAGCTCCGCCCCTCTCTTCACCAGAGTGTCCAAAACATACGGCCTCAGATCAGATGAAACAATTATAGAATCCATCATTGACCTTTTGCCTAAGGTGCTCTGGTACCGAGTACACTTATGAGCATTCCTATGTTCGAACATGGTGTTAGTTATAGACAATACATGACTAGCACAGAAGTCCAACAATGAACAACCACTCAGGTTTAGATCAGGGAGGCCGTTCTTTCCAATCACACCTCTCCATGTGTCTCCATCATTACCCATGTGCACGTTGAAGTCCCCCAGACTAACTATGGAATCCCCAACTGCAGCCCCATGCAGGACTCCATTTAAGGTCTCCAAAAAGGTTGTATATGGTGCATATGCACAAACAACAGAGTTTCCCACCCTACAACCCGCATGCACAAAGAGGCGACCCACTTGTCCACCGCCGGCGCTCAGCCAAGGACTTGTGAGTATCCCCGATCGGCGCCTCACACCCTGGGCAACTCCGGAGAATAAATTACTTTACGCCTTATAGTAAAATAACATTTTAGCACAAAGGGGTATTTTATAGTTAATCATATGTTGGTCTTATTCAAATGTTGATTAAGACATTTTTAAATATTCATGTTGGTAACAGGGTTGACATCGGGTGCATTGTTGTGTCAATGACCTCTAAGAAATCCTAATGTGGCACAATGCATCTTTGATACAGTCAAAGGTGACCTCAGTCCAAAAACTGCTTAAAATGACCAATGGAATTCATATAAAAAACTGCTTTTTAAAAGTGAAAGTGTACCCATTTCATAAAAATTATAAAAATGTTAGGCTACCTATTGCTTGCCTATTTTACTAAATTCACTGTGAACAAAAGGTTACAGTAGCTAGCTTGATGGGTATCTAGCTACAACATGTTTGCTAGCCCAAGTGTTGCCTATGGTTTGCTATAAAGAAAATGTTAGCTAAAGAAAGTTCCCTGTGAACAGCAGTGTCATTTCACAGAATTTGACATAGTTGGAGACCAGCAGTATTCCCATTCTGCAGCATACTGTAAAATAGACTTTGTTAAAAAGCTAATTGCATTTGCTTTATTGAATGTATTTTTATGCTGTATTTGGCTGAAAAAAAGTCTGATTTTACTGAATAAGTATGCACCTTTGGATCTAGTGTTCAGACTGTTATAATTCACAAAAGCCCTCAAGGCTAGTAAACTGTGTTCTGAATGAGATATTTCAAGCAGCACTAAATAAATAAACAGTGAAGAAATCTGTAAATGGTTGGTTATACTGCTTTTTATGTGTTTAATAGATTTTAATGTTTCCTCTTTCTCTCTCCATCTGGAAGTTAAAACATCAGGGGGTCATTAATTTAATACATACTCTCATACATTGACAAATGCTGTTCTGTTTTGATGCATATTAGTTTAAATGTTAAACAGATTTTGACACAGACTTGAGAGCTTGTCAGATTAGGGCCTGTATAATGCAGAGGATGGCAAGTTGGGACACTCTCTAGGACCCTTAGCAGCCATTGTGGACCCAAGTCTAGGCTTTAGCCTCTGTTCATGTGGGACTACATCAATACTCTGCTCAAACCCCAGCCAAAGCAACCTTATCACAGACCAACACAGTATATTAGGATATAGTCAATTTAACACACAGGACATTTTCACAACGAATAGAGGATTACATTCTGGTTCGTAATGAGTTGGAGGAAGGAGTTGGAAGTGGTGGGGCTGAATGCATCTTCAAGCATAGAAAATTAAAATCAAATGGGGTTTAAAATCAAATGATGCGACTGTGATCCTTTAAGAAATTACAATGAATCTCAAGTGTAGAAAGCTCAAATCAAATCTCAAGCTTTTCATGTTCTGGTAGAAACTGTATGGTATGAAAATGGCAATTTATTGTAGTAATATACTGAGCTGGTATTTAACCTTTAAACCAACCATGTTCCAGGAGAGGTACTATTTTGTAGGTTAGCACTCTAACCCCACTTATTTCTAACCTCATCCCGTTTATAAACAAGTTAATTATAATCCGAGTGTAAAATTTGTGTTTGACTGAAAAACAAATTGAATATTGTAGCTCTCCAGGAGCAGAGTTGGAGTTCACTTCTCTAAACATTTAGTTGGGCATTAGATATTATTAAAGCAAAACGATGTGCTCTCTTAATATTAAAATTGATTAAAATAGCCCTTCTAAAGATGCCACTCATACATGCTGATGAACCAACTGTTATTTTACGAAACCTTGCTGTTCAATTTTGTAATACTTTAAAGGCAACCAAAAAGTTTATGCTGCATAAGCATTGAATCAGAGGTGTAAAAAGTACTGGAGAATGCTTACTTAGAAGATGAAGTAGTGATACTGTACTAAAACCATACTCCAGTAAAAGTGAATAGTCACCTACTGGATTTCTACTTGAGTAAAAGACTAAAACTATCTGAATTTAAATGTACTTATGTACCAAAAAAATATGTGATGTTAAATGTACTTAAAGTACACATAGTAAAAGTAGAAATAAATCTGTCAATGCATACTATAAGGTGCTCTTTGAAGATACATTATAGAAAACTGTTACATAATTGATATATTTGGTGAAATATCCAGTCTTATCAGATCAGAATTGGGCTGCCTGTGTAAATGTGGCCTCAGAAAAAATAAAGAAAAAAGCCTTCAACAAAAAGACTAGACTTGAATGCAACCAATAGCTTAGGCTATACAAACAAATATTCCAGTTGAATGAACATCTCTAATGATGAAGATAATAAATGCTGGTAATGCATAGTCCATCAGGTTGGCCCAAAAGCCATCTCTCTCGTTTAAACATATTTACAACAGTTTTTCCCCATAAACGTAAAGATTATGTCCTTGTGGAGAGGTTTGAGAACCACTGGTCTAGAACAGGGCCATTCACAGAACTTTTAAAATGCATGTGCTGATGCTTTAAAAACAAAGACACCCTGCATAAAAAATCATTGCAACCATGACACAGACTTTTTAAGATTTGTTATTATTTTCAATATTTTGCTTTACCTACAACATCAATAAATTATAATACAATCATGAAAGGCTTTTTAAAATTAGTCCTTCTTAATCTAACATCCATCAGTAACACAAATCTATTCAATGTTAATACATGTTGTTGTGAACACAAACAATGTTTTGTCAATAAACAGCATTATTCATAATAGGCCTGATATTTAGTTAACTGGTTACCTAACAAATCGATTTTTTGGCATTGGTTATTTAGTGAGTATACCTGTGTGTCAGATTCCTGTCGCTCACATAACAATCCCCTGCTGAAGGTGCGCCAGACATTTTCAATTTATGGAATATTTACGTGTATTCCTCCCGCGGTGCACACAGCTACGCTTAAAGTCTGAATACAAGTTCATGTTGTAAGATAATTCATAGAATGCATAGCTCCACTGAACTGCTTGGATACATTAAATTGGGATTAAATAGAAATCATATGTAAATGGTGAAAACAATACCAATCTAAAACAATACTATATACTATAATCAAGTATACCAATCACTATGACTACTGAAGAAATACTATAATGTGTATACTTCTGTATACATACGACAACACCACTGCTCTCAATGGGTGGGGGTTTTCACATTGGATTGGCTCATAATTAAATGACTGGCTAAAGCATTTGGATAACGAATTCACAGAGATTTAGTTAATTATTTGTTTGCACCTTTCCTCCAATATGAGTAATTTTCATAATTTGTAGAGTAACAAATGTGTTTTGGAAAATGTAAAGAAGTAAAAGTATACATTTTTGTAATAAATTGTAGCGGAGTTAAAGTCAAGTTGGCAGACAGATACATACTCAAGAAAAGTACAGATACACAAAAACATAATTAAGTACAGTAACAAAGAATTAATACTTTGTTACTTTACACCACTGCATGGAACAGAACATAGCACAATATCAACAGCTATTCTTGCCATTCCTCATTATTTTCTAAACAGGAACATTGTAAAATCTCAACATGGCCCGGCTGAACAGGTGGGAATAGGAACACAATATTTTACACAATAATAGTTCTTGGAAATACACCCCAGTGTTATCGAATAAAAGTGTTGTTTTAAATGAAAATTATTAATGCCATATATTTTTGGGAAATTAATTAAATATGGTTTGTAAAAAGTATGGAAGTACTTCTTTATAACATATAACATTGTCTTTAGATATTTAATTCTGAGTGGTTTGGCCCTCCATACTAGTGTACTGAGATGTTATGTGTGTATATTCCTCAGAACATCTTGAGGCCTGCAAATATGTACTGTATAAAATAAACAGTACTGGGCAAAAGTGTTAGGTCCCCTAGATATTGTTTGACTCAAATCTAGTTGTAATGGTTCAGTTTATGTGTTCTGCATCAGTGTGTATGTAGAAAAGAGCAATGTATGTATTTCCGAACCTTCATTTGCCATAAAATGCAATGCTAGAGAGAATTATTTCTGTGACAGAATGCAACATTCTGTAATAAACCACACTGACCTTTATATTTAAGAACTTTTATTTCTATATTTTCTAAAGCATCTTCCATTTATAGAGTTATTTTACAGGTGCTTAAGACTTTTGTCTGTACTTTAAAGCCTCAGATTACATATTGGGCTCAAAAACAAATGTTGACACCACAAATAATGAATTTAGTTTGTCTTCAACAAATAACACATTTTTGGCCACAAGAAAGGTTTTCATGAAGAAAGGCATCTTGTGTGAACATGATTGTTTACTTTTTTTCCTCAATGTCATCTCTGAGGCTCTCTATGTACGGTGTACACAGAATATCCATGGAATTTATTCATGCAAAGAGGTTTAAAATTAGGTTTAGGCAAATTGGTTTGGAAATAGCAAACATATTTCATATTGCAACTATTGCCTATCACCGAACCTTAGGATTGCTTTAGGGTTGTTAAAATAGTGATTGTGTCTCTTCCTCAGAGCCTCTGCCTCTAGTAGAGCCTCACATCTTAGTAGTGAGTCACAGAAACCCCACACACTGTCTTCGTTTTGAGGGTGCCTACTGTATGCATACTAATGCAGAAAAAGTGACTCTAAAGCTTGGCCACAACACTCAAATGCATCACTGTTTGTACAGTAGCTGGTTAGCTCTATCTTGTTGTGTCAAGGGGCTAACAAAGCAACTGTCTGTTCACATTGACAGAAACAGTATGTGCAAATTATCCTTCCATGACACCTTTTAGTATGTCAATTTGTGCCCTTATTAAATATATAAATGTGGAGATAAGACACATAATGTGTTTTGTTGGAGCTTCTTGACATTTAACACAGCTTTCTGCTGAAAGAAGACAAACGTCTGCTATCAGCATGCATGGCACTTCACTCTTGGACTCTAACATAAATGCAATGGAACAATGTCACATAGAGGTCATCTAATAATTACAACTGAAGAAAAGGATGTTAAAGGGCCAGCCTTTGTTTTCCCCATAGAGACAGCATTCTCATTATAAACAAGTAGCTATGTTAGTGGAATTCAAATCCATCAAGCCCTTAGGAGAAATAAACAAAAAATGGCATTTCTAAGAAAATTTAAGATAAATCCAAATATATGAACACCTTTTATCTTTTGTTGAAAGGTTAGTTCTCCCGTTGTTGTCATGTTGCCTTTTCTTTACTTTTCATGTGCTTATACCTAAACCTTTACACCATCAGCCATAGCATTATGACATTATTCTCACCCTGTGGTTTACCAATACATGAGTGTAAGGACTCTTGTAGCCACCAGGGGCATGCTTTAAAAAAGGGTTAACAGGATGTAAACTGGAGTTGTTGTTGTGATTGGAGAGTAAGGGTAGCAATCACAGGGTGAGCATCTGGTTTGGCAAATTGAAGCAAATGAGGAAGTGCCTTAAACCTGCATTGTATCTCAATCTGGGGTAGGTCTGGTTGCAAAAGAGCTTGGTTTCTATAATAGTCTATGAGAATGAGAGATAATATACTTGATATATTACCTTAGAAAACATTTTATAATGAGTATATGGTCTCAATCGCTAGATTTAAGCCTTCTGCAATTTATCATGATGTTCATTTTTTTAATTATGGTCTTGTTGATTTTAAAATCAGCGATAAAGCAAAGGGGCGTTTAGGGCGTGGTTATGGCATTCGGTTGTACGACAAGACACTCTAAGCAGTTGGCATTTAACTTTTTTCCGGTAAGTAACATTACATTTTGTTTACATTATGTTTTAATACTGTTTTTCGTTAGCATCCCAATTAATATCTGTTAGCTAGCTAGATTACTCCTCCCTCTTGTCTAAAATTCATCACATCCGCAACAAAGATGTCAGTGCCCGTAACAGCAAATTCAATGACCCAAATCAGATCTTAATGTGAATGTAGTGAATGTAAACTATGACATTTTGGCACCCCAGACCAGATGGGACCCACCACGAACAATGTGAGGTGGTGTAGACGAAAGGGAGAGACAGAGTTAAAATTTGGTTAAAATCCAAAGTTAAGTGTATTGATCTTACCAAAGTCTGTACATTTGGATGTGAACAGAGTTTGTTTAATTGAACATAGTATTGTGTGTGTATCAGTAATGTATTTATCAGCCGTGGTTGGTGGATCTTAATTGGGGACGCCGGGCTCGCATTATTTTCGGGATCGGAGTGAATGGATCTTAATTGGGGACGCCAGGCTCGCATTAAGTATGAGACCGGAGTGAATGGAATGGTTTTGTAGCGCATCAAACCCATTGTGTGATACCATTCCGTTTCCCCCAGTCCAGACAGTAACACTGCGGCTGGTATTCATTTACCTGTGTGTGCGTTTGTCTCATTGTGGGTGATGTTCGTGTGTTTGAGTGAACTGCGCCTAAGTCATATATATATATTAGGTGAAGTGAATGGCCATTTTTGATACATTCTTATACATATTTTAGTAAGTTAAAATCCTGTTCTACCACACCAATCATTAAAGTTAAGTATAAATAAAACTGATTAGGTGGCCCACATGCCAGGTTTCCATAGAATGTGTGTAAATAAGGCTTCTGTGATTAGCAATGCATTGGTCGATGGCCTCCAGAGTGGGAATTGGCCTCTTGTGACTGAGAAATATGTTTCCAAGAATGGAAATAAATTGACCTCTGTGATTGAGTGGATCTTTTCTGTTAAATTGACGTGAATAGATTTTATCGTAGAGCGTCCAGAGTGGAACAGCGTCTTGTAGGACTGCACCGGTAACAAATATTGTTGTTATGACTATAAGATGGCAATCAATTTGTAGAAATGTTTTTGTGTCCACCACTGCTTATTAAGTTGAGCTGAATAAATTATTTATTGTGGTTTGCATGTACAAATATTTTTTATTGACCCAGAGTCATGGGTAATGAAAGCTTATTGATGCATGTGGGGAGCAAAAGCTGGCCTGTGTGGTCCGATCCAACAGACGAGCTACTTTAGCTCAAACTGCTGAAATAGTTCATGCTGATTCTGATAAAAAGGTGTCAGAACACAGAGTGCATCAACGTTTGTGGCGTATTGGGCTGCTGTTTTGGCGGCAAAATGCAGACCTACCCAATATCAGGCAGGTGGTCATAATGTTGTATTTTGTTCGATTTCACAAGAATTTGGTCTTTACATTCCAGTCACTACAATGCAAAATGAAAATGTCTTCAGCATTTTATCAAGAACTGTAACAGTCCCAATCAACTCAAATGGCATCTGAATCTCATTTTTACCTCATGCAATTTCACTGCAGTTATTGTAAGGGGAAAATTATACCTTGTTCCATGAATCCATATATGAAATTCTGAAATACTTAACAAACCTTGAGTGCAGGTAATATCCAAAATAAGATGTTGATATAATATTAAATTATTTGGAGTGCAGGATTCTTAGGGGCTATACCTCTAAGAACTGTAATGATGAATAAGTATCAATAATCCTATGAATACTCTTCTGCTTGATTGACTATAAGCACAGGTCTGTTCGTGAAACACACACTAAGTCATGGAAAATTAAAGCCCATACCAAAATAGACATAAGATTTAAAATACAACACTTGTTTACTGTTCTGAGTAATAAATACCATCACCTTAGTCAGGATAATATGTACTTGATCCCAAGTCTAATAGCCTAGCAATGACTCTATTTTGCAATGATGGGTGTTCGTCCAAATGTTTCCGTCTACCACTCCATTATCATCGCTTAAAATATAAATAGTGATATCTATAGAATTGTCAAGAAAGCTATTCTTATTGGCACATTTATGAATCAGCATAATGTTTTCAGATAAACAATGATCAAATAACAGGAAAACTCAAACCAAGGCAACTGTCTCTCTTGTTTCAGTTTAAACTTTAAGGTCTTTTTTCTAAATGTCTAACTTCAGAAAGGCAGAGAGAAAAGCTTGCCTAGCTAGCACAATCTAGTCTTGAGCGATTTAAATAAATAAATCATTAGTATTATGATTAGAATAACAGCTTATTGCAAAAATATGCTTGCTTAATGAGCCAGATGATGTACTAAATTCATAACCATGGACAATACTGTCACCAGTGTCTGGCTGACTGCACATAACAACTTGAATGTATCAAGTAAACCAGTTGGTTTGAACAACAATAATTCATATCAAACAAATGACCAGCTGGCTTAAATAGCAACTATTGACTTGTGTTGGGACTACATATTTCCTTATAGAAGACAGAAATGTGAATAAATACATCAAAATCTGTTATCAAACCAACAAGAGGAAATTCTACTCTGCCGCACAGTTGTTCTCTAATGATGCATCTTAGTACTATAGAAATCAAATGCCTGGCTGGAAGCCTCTGCTATCCTACATCATGGTGGCTCAAGATGGCTATTGGTGGGCTAAGTTTCTTCATGTATGACTTTGCCACTACAACTGCAATCCAAGGCCAGCAACAACCCTCAAAAGAACAACTGAGAGAACACCAGCAGCATAGGGCCATGTAAACAACTGAGAGAACA
>JACXGM010002366.1:14080-27128 GCA_016801145.1 Umbra pygmaea
TGTAAACAACTGAGAGAACACCAGCAGCATAGGGCCCTGTAAACAACTGAGAGAACACCAGCAGCATAGGGCCATGTAAACAACTGAGAGAACACCAGCAGCATAGGGCCCTGTAAACAACTGAGAGAACACCAGCAGCATAGGAGTGTTGCTGCTGGAAGTGGTGTTGGAGGGCCAGTAGGGGGCACTCTTCCCTCTCGTCTAAAGGTCAAATCCCAATGCCCCATGGCAGTGAAGGGTACATCTTCTTTGTGTACGGTGTTGTCTTTCGGATGGGGTGTTAACCAGAAATCCTGACTCTCTGTAGTCACTAAAGAACCAATGGCACTTATCGTAAATTTATGGGTGTTAATCCCGGTGTCCTGGACACATTTCCAACTTGGATCACAAATCATCATGGAAAGCTAATCCTTCCTAGCTTTCAATTTGTTCATTCCTCCACCAGTATCTATTTCTCAGGTTGATGCTGAAAATGAGTGTAATTATGTATGCTCATATATAAAATTCCACACAATTTCAAGTACCAAAGAAGAGATATTTTGAAATGGAGAGGAACAGTCAGAATATACCTAAATTTTAAATTAATAATACAATAATAGACAATGTTGTACAACAGAATAATAGAAGAGAACAGTAAAGCATATTACAACTGAAGTAATCTTTTCAAAGCAGTTCATATACTAATTTGGTCATATATGTTAAGCTAACTAAATCACTCAAATAATAATGTCTCTCATAGCGTCTGTCACATTTTAATGTAGTCAAAGGTAATGATGGGCATAATTAGGTCGGCAAATGTTTACTTCATGAAGACCAAATAATTTGCTTATTGTTGGAAAAACAATGGATAATTTGTTTTCATGTGTTGTGGAAACATTTAATTCAGGGCTATTATACACAACAATATGGTACCATCGTGAGATAGAGATAGAATTAAGCAGGAAAACTAAATGATTTATTAAATTAGTCAGTGAGTCAAAATAAACTTTAAAAAGAACTTAACTGAATGATTCGGTTCACTTTAGTGATTCAGAATGCCCATCAGTATGTATACCAGTATACATACGGGGCAATCAATCTTTATGTAGTTATATTATAAAAATTGAATGAATATTTGCATATTCATGGGTTTTGGAAAAAATACAATGGAATTGCCCCCCCAAAAAAGAGTACAGCATCATCTGATGAGGTGTTTGTGTGCTTTTGTGCCATATAGGGTCTGGTTATGTGGATGCATGGAACAAGCCATGGACAAAGCTGTCCTGGAAGAAATCTTTCTTCTGCTCTGAGAATGTTCCTCAATTCTGGGGTATGATGTTTCCAGCAGGACAATGCTACATTTCACACAGCCTGGTCAATCAAGGTGTGGATGGAGGACAACCAGATTAAGACCCTGTCATGGCCAGCCCAATCTCCAGAATTTAACCACATTGAAAACCTCTGGAATGTGGAGGAAGATAAAGGGTCACAAACCTTCAAATAAATCCGAGCTGCTTGAATGTTTAGGTCAAGAGTGGACTGTCACAACATGGCAAAGACAGGAGCCATGTTGTGGCAGAATATAATACTTGTTATTTATTTTGACAATTTTATATAAAGTGTAATGTAAATACACTGAACAAAAATACAGATGCAACACTTTTGTTTTTGCCCCCATTTATCATGAGATGAACTCAAAGATCTAAGACTTTCTATGTACACGAAAGTCCTATTTCTCTCAAATATTGTTCACAAATATGTCTAAATCTGCCAGCTCCGCAGCCTACTGAATTGTTTGTAATTCCGTAGGCTGCGGAGCTGACCGTGGGGCTGAATCCAACTCTTGTGGCATTAAACCACTGCGTGGGAGTTGTCAATTTCGCTCCCTCAAAACTTGCAACATCTGTGGCCTTTTATGGTGTCCAGCCTAAGGCACACCTGTGCAATAATCATGCTGTCTAATCAGTATCTTGATATGCCACACCTGTGAGATGGATGGATTATTCAGCAAAGGAGAAGTGCTCACTAACACAGATTTAGACAGATTTGTAAACAATACTTGACAAAAAATAGGCCTTTTGTGTACATAGAAAAAGTATTAGATCTTTAAAGATACAATATGTAGTTTTCCAAAACAATAACAAAAATGTACTTTGCATTAAAAAAGCAAACATCACTACACCTATATTATATATATTTCTTAGTTGTGTACTTACATTATCCTAAATGTTTCCACCAACTTTCAAATCCAGAGAAATTTGTAATATAATCTGAAGACATGGGACGTTTAATTTTGTCTTACGTCAATGGCGTCATTTAACCTTTGACTGTGCTAGTTGCTCTAAGCTCCAGGGAACCGCCAAACATAACGTGAATAAAGTTATATTATTTTTAACAATACATTACTTTGTCAGTGAACAAAGTAATGTATTGTTAAAAAAGTTCAATTTTCTTTCTGCCGGAGAAGCTAGATTGGAAGGTTGTCATTGACAACGATAACAAAACCCATGATTCCACGCTACTTCCAGACGTCATCCAAGTACATCTTTTGCTATTGTTTCAAATGAGAGCCCCCTAGTGGCGAAAAACTACATATTGTACGTTTAAGTTCATATCATGATAAATAAGGGCAAAAACAATAGTGTTGCGTTTATATTTTTGTTCAGTGTATGTTGGTTATTATTCAGTACAATGAACTGTAGGCTTATTTATGGGTTCTTACAATAAAATACAAGAACGCAACTCTCCTTATCAGTCTCTCTTCCTTCACCTCCAATAACAAACAACATTAACAACACAGTTGTTACAAAAGGAATAGCCTAATAACCGGAATTTCAGGACCAGAGGGATCTCTCTCTTTTCATCCGGAAGCAGCAGCAAGGGAGTAGGGAGCACTCTAATTTCTCCAAGGAATTTTTTGAGGGTGGTAGAACAAGCTATGGAGGACATTTTCCATCAACCCGGGTCTTAGGTCCTTCTGCCTGTATGATCCAGTGCACCCCTCGTCCACCTCGAGTAACCATGCCCTGCCAGCCTAATACAGAGGTGCAGCAACCTGAAGAGGAAGTGACGCAAGCAGAACATTTTGCTGCTGCCACACTGTTGGCAGCTGCAAAGGCTATTATGCTAGCTACAAATGCTGCTGTGTTATATATAAGGACTGTGCTAATGGAGGCTAGGTTAGCAGCAGATGCCAAGCTAATAGAAGTTACTGGGCTAACAAATACTACTACGCTCTCAGAGGCTGCGCAGACGGAGGCTATGCTACCAAAGGCTGAGCTACAAAAGAGACATGAGTCCACTGGGCGACAAGAGTTTCCAGAGCTCCCAGCTGCAGGCCTGCCCCAGAAGCCTACAGTAGCAGCTCGGCCTCCAGAGCTGGCAGTGACACAGCCATTCCAGGGGTCTGCCACGTTGCCACCATGGGGGTCTGCCTCTACAGGGGTCTGCCACGTTGCCATTGGTGGTACCCGCAGCAGCTGGTCCAGGGAGACTACTTTGGCTGCGAAAAACATCTGCAAAACCTCCACCTTTGTGGGTTGTTAGCACCACCCTCTGGGCACTAGATGTTAGTGTACTGTGTCAGTGTATGTGTCAAGGGCTTGATTGATTATTCATTACATACATCTGGTGTTAATTAGGATTTGAGATTATAAGATCAGGTGTCCAGAGGGTGGTTACAATTCATTTTGGGTTTCACCCCGATCTATGTTAGAGATCTGCTGTCTGTAATTCTACAAGCACTATTCCTGAACACTGTCAAAGTCAAAGTCAAAGTTGTTTATTTGTCATATGCATCGGATAACATCACATCAACCTATGCAGAGAAATTCTTTTGACAAGGCTCGACACATCTACACAGAGGGCTTAAAAAGGTTAAATACAATATAAAGAATTTTTAAAACGATAATTATAATAATAACAAAATACACTATGTACTGAGCAGTGATCCGGAGAGTGTATGAGAGCAGAAGTAATACATATTATAAAATATGGCATGGAAAATTACTTTTAAAGGTGCATTGAATTCTGCTACATCAGATGTATGGATAAAGTGACAGGGCTCAAGAAATGATTTTTGATTTGTGATCAATGTTCCATGTTTAGCAGCCGAATGGCCTGCGGAAAGAAACTGTTTTTTAATCTGGTAGTCTTTGCCTTGATGCTCCGGTAACGTCTACCAGATGGCAGCAGTGAGAAAAGGTCACGGCCTGGATGGCTGTGGTCTCTTAGAATGTTCTGTGTTTTCCTCAGGCATCGCTTGTGGTAGATGCCTTGCGATGCCGCCATATACTGCATTATGTATATATGAGTACTACATCTAGACAAACGATGTAATGTTCTCGTATACTGTGTTAGCCAGTAGAATGCAGATTGCGTTCGTTTAGTTCGACTAAGATTGGTCTAGGTTGGACAACAATTTGTTTGTAGTTGATGAAGCTTATTAAGAAAAGAACACCATACCTACAGTTAAATAAGATCCATGATTTTGTGGGGCAGCTTTGATGACTCTGGTACTGGAAGCTTTGAACATATTAAAGTAATCTTGACATTGGAGGATTAACAAGGCTTTTTACAGCTAAATATGCCACCCAGTCTTTTACATTCACTTTTCAGGGTGAATGGAGCATTATTTGAATGAAATGCAAGGGAACCAATACTTTTAGCCACATCTGTATCATTTTAATTTGCACTTTGAATGATGTGAGCCAGTGGCTAATGGTAAAAGTCAGTGTGACAGCATGGTGACAAGTAGAATAGTTATGAGAATCATTTTTGTATGATCCACATATAATTTGGTTTTGTTCAAAACTGTCCAACCTGTTTTAAATTATTATGCAACCGTAGACATCAATATGCCAAAATGTTTTATAGCACTGTACACACAACTTGATTAAAATATGAAGATTAAATTCTGAATGTATTTCTTCAAGCTTGACTGATTCTGACTTCTGTTTGACAGTTACGTAGTCGGGCCAACAGTTTAAACCCAGAGTACAGAAAAAAATGTCACAAACACAACAACAGATTATTTTCTCCTCCTGTCTTTCCTTCGTGACTGAAGTCAACTTCCCTGCATGTAAAAACATTTTAGCAGCTGGTGCAGTAATTATCCAACAAAAATAATATTCCTGAGATTTTTTTTAAAATCCTGTCAGGCTGTCAAAGCCGTAGCTCTATTCTCAGACACACTGATTAGGCTCGAGAGATTTTGAGAATTGGAACTGTCATACGTTTGAGAGAACACGCATTCTTGGCCACTCTCTACGCACGTGTGCTCACCTGCTGAGACTGCTACTGGAGGAGACAACAACACGGCCAGCTTTGGGAGAAGCCAGCATTCACATGCAATTAGGGATACACCTCAAAATCAACCAGATGATATTATATTGCAAGCAGACAATGGAATTAGACTTGATTAAGCTTTGGTATTCCCATTATATAGAACCAAACCTGACTAGACACAAATGAGACAGACTTAAATGACACATGGGCTGTCCTGTCCAGCTGAGTGACATTATTTCTCCATCCTTTGTCTTAAACATTGTGTCTCTTACTGTGTCCTCTCTGATAATGTGCTTATTCTGTTGATTATACTTATAATATATTCATCAATCAAATGTAGATTATAGGTGATGCTAGCCATCCAAGCCATGGACTGTTCCAGCCCCTCAGGTCCAATAGACACCAGCAGTACAGGAACATTCTGTCAGAAACAGCCAGACTGTGTAACAGAATCTTCCTACACACCAGCAGGCTGCATGATGGACCACATTAACGTACATTTACATTTTACATTTTTGCCATTTAGCGGACACTCTTATCCAGAGCGACTTACAGAGACTACACAGACCTCCCCCTAGAGCAACTTAGGGTAAAGTGGTTCTCTCACACAGACACAAAGGTATTTGGCACAGTCTGGAATTGAACCGGCAAACTTTCCCGAATGTGCCAAAAAAGCTCCTTTAAACAGATGTCTGAAGACTTGAAAATGAATGTTATTTAACTCTACAAATCAGGAGAAAACTATGCAAAACTCTCAGTTCAAGTCAAAGCAAGATCTGGAAGACCAAGAAAAGCATCACTGAGACGTGCCTGAAGTATGTTAGGAGAAAAAAGGGTGAAGGATTTGTAAAGTACACCTTGCCAACTGAGCTTTGGGTTGTGTAGCAGCCAGTGGAAGTACAGTAGTTTCATTGCACAGGGTAAGGAACGATGTATAGAACTAAATAACAAATGCTAGGTAGTACCGGTAAGCGTTATGAATGTATCATACTTTGCTAGAAAGTTAATCACTATTTTTAATAGTCAAATAATTCATCTTGAAAAAAAAAATATATATATATTATTTTGCTATTGCTATTGCTAGATATTGTGTTAGGTTTTGCTTTTAAAACCAATAATGCTTTCAAGCCAATAATCAAGGTTCATATCATGTCATTATTGTGCTTATTAGATAGTAGTAATTGTCAGTTGTGTTTATAGCAGTGTGTTTTGGAACACTAAAAAAATTGCATGTACTTTCAGAGTGGTTTGCAGAGCTATACTTAAACCATGGGTGAAAAAGTTCACAAAGACAGAGCTAGAACATTTCTCATTGATTTATTATCACAAAGACCCAGGGTTTTATAGTTTGCAAAAGAATGAAGATACTCTGAAGTTGACCGAGTTATTTCAAGGGTGACCTAACTAGCTAACTTAGTGACGGCTTACTGTCAGTGTGTTCAGTGTTGCCTGTGTAGCTAGTCTGTAGTTTGTGACACCAGCAGCACGCAGTTTAGCCGAGAGCAGACAGGAAGATGTGCTAGCTCGCGCATCATGTCTGACACAGGATGGCCCAACAGTGAAGAGGTATCTACACAGGGTGAAATACAGTCATGCAACAGAAAGTGTTCTGTCTACTCGCATGAGACGTAGACACCCCCTCCCAAAAACACCATTCACGTGGTTAACCTATTTTGAAGTAAAAATAGCAAGGTTGCACCCCTGTTAAATGGTATGCTAACTAATGGTATACCATGATTAAACTATTGACTACTCTGCTCTAGACCCGTCCTTCACTATGTTAATATTTTCATCTTTTTAATAGTAATTGCACCCCTAAATTGAAATGCTACAGATTTTTTCTACCCATTTGTATTTTATCAATGTTCCTCTAGTTAAACACTGCAAATGCATAAATGCCTGACATTTGAGATTTGGTAGTGTGTGACTCACTTTTGCATTACTAAATCACTGACCTCTCTCTTTCTCTCTGCTCACTTCCTGTGTTATTTACCTTTTACTCTAAGATCTTGTTCTGCATCTCGCATCGCATACTATCCATACTACACTGTGTGCACAATTATTAGGCATGTTGTATTCATGATGATTTACTTTATTATGGAACAACTACAGTGCTCTCGCTCAATCCAAACCTGAATAGTTAAAAAAGTGAGGTCTTGGCTTTCTTTGTAGAATATCCAGACTCATTGTTGCTTGAATGTTGTGTTTCAAGTTATGATCGTTGTACATTTTGAGTCTTTAAAGAGTCTTTGCTTTGTCAGTGTGTTGATTGTGAGTAAAAAAAAACTTTAATTTGCAACTGCTTCATGTTTTTCTCATTTTTTTGCACCAGCATAACATGGTTACAATTTCCCAAAGCATGCCTAATGTGCCACAGATGGTCTAATATTTGCAGTCAATTGTCAGAGTATGCAATTGTGCATGCTTTTTGGCATAAATGTTCCACAACCCTGTCTGCAAGGAATGAGGAAAGGTTTCTTCCACCTTTTTCACTTCCGGAACATTTTACGAAAACTAGAAAGGTATGCCACGCTTGCTACACCTTGCTAGACCTACTTGGCAAGATCTGTACTTCATAGAAAACAAAAATGATTTGGCAAGCTGTTGCAACAGAAATATATTATGTACCATACCAACAAAGATCGCTAGCTACAGTTTATAAGTTAGTATACATTTTTCCCCCAATTTTTCTCCCCTCACACTGACCCTAGTCCCCAGCTCTACAACTCCTCACATGGTTCATCCAAACACATGTGGTCGAGGTGGCCAAACTTTGTCGCACATGCACAGGATGATTGCACTCACCAAATATACTTCCGTGATTGGATTTACAGATGCCCAATCTGCACACAAGGAGTCGCAACTTGGAAAGTAGATATTCCAACGTTTCTATCCCAAATCCTCGGTAGCACTATGCGAATTTGTGCTGTCTCATGCTGGGGGTCCGGGCAAAGTCTGAGAACCCATAGCCTTATACCACTGACAATCATGATGTAGCTTGTCCTGCAATGCAGTGACATAGGCCACTAACCCATGTGGAACCCTATTCAGCAGCTTAATATTATTAAAACAATGCTTAATTTTAGCTATCAATGATTGTGTGAGAAAAGAGGGTTAAAATCCAAAGGTTGGTGCCAAAGTAATTTTACTAGTGCTGTCAAACGATTAAAATATTTAATCACGATTAATCGCATTAATGTCATAGTTAACTCGAAATTAATTGCACATTTTTATCCGTTCTAAATTTCCCTTGATTTCTTATTGTCCCATTATTATCTTCATTTTAATGCTCTTATCTATGTGGAAAAGCGGATCGGCTTGCTTTGTGCAAATGTTTTTTATTGAAAACAACATTGGCATATACTATCTAAAGTCATCCATTGTCGCCTGGCTTTGACAAGGGGGCGGAGAATACGCATCAGCTGTGTGCTTTGCCATCAAGTGATATTTCAGACAGGACGTGCTGCAATGCTAGCTCAGTTCACAACGACCAAACACACAGATCACTTTGGTCTTGTCAATGGAACCATTTGGCAACTTTTTAAAAGTAAACTTTCCATTCAGAATTTTATTGGCATCCATTTCGGCATCTCACGCTCGCCATCCACTCAAAACGTAATGTAGCATACTACTCTTTGGCCAGCTCGCAAGCACAAATAAGTGTGTGCCATTGATATGGTGTGTGCGGTGAGCCTGTTGTTTTGTTTCCGGTCTAGCTAGATCCGGATTAGTGTTGTTGTTTTTCTAATGTTACTAGTTGTTGCAACAGCGTGTGAAAAACTACAAAGTTTGCCAGGCCAAAAAAGAGCAATAAAAAAATGTACGCTGTTAAAATGGGTTTGCGTTAACACCGTTATTAATGTGTTTAACTGACAGCACTAATTTTTACAGCTTTTATTTGCCATACTTTCCAACTATATTTAGCAGTGATGCCAGAAAATGACACTACAACAAATAAAAACATGTTCCTGTAATGGTGTCTGGTAGGAGTGAGGAGACCAAAGCAGGTGTAGCATTACGGGTAAATTTAATGAACAACTACTCATAATTGGCTGACAGGGACAATTAAATAAGGGCAACAGTAATGTCCAAATGAACATACATTGTCTTCGCCTAATATGGCAGCAATATAATCTAATGAATATAATGAATATAAACCCAAAAGACCACTCAGATCATCAGGATTACATCAGCTAGAGATACCAAGGATTTACTCAAAATGCGGAGAATCTGCTTTTAGCTACTATGCCAGCCGCAGCTGGAACCAGCTCCCAGAGGAGATCAGATGTGCTCCAACAGTAGTCACTTTTAAATCCAGACTCAAAACACATCTGTTTAGCTACGCATTTACTGAATGAACTCTGTGCTAAGTCCAAACTGATTGCACTGTAATTTATATGGTTCATTCAGTCTCTTATTTCTTAAACTGTACTATTTTTCTAATTGTTTTTCACTCTTATTTTAATTGCTTTAATTTTATCTTCAATCTGTTTTAAATTTTAATGTTTTCCTGTTTATGTAAAGCACCTTGAATTGCAATTGTGTAATAAATGTGCTATATAAATAAACTTGCCTTGCCTTGCCTAATGATAAAATGTGGCACAGTGCAAAAACAAAGCAAATAATTGGCAGCACGACAGACATACAGATAAACAATGAAGCACACAGACGCTGATTACACCAGAGTATGTATGGTGTAGCAATCAATAAACAGAAAACCAGTGTGACTGAAAACAATAATATGATAAACAGCTGTGTGTGCATAGAGATGGAAGTAGTCCAGAATGAGCATTTGCAATGACATAAGAATCATAGGCAGGTACCAGAATCAATGTTATCAGATTCCTCAGCTCCTACCAGAATGAAGAGTTTGCTACAGTTCCTGTATTATTATTTGTTTATAAACCAAATCTATAAACTAACCTTCTAGAGATCATGTACACTGTGTGTATACACTGTAAACGTCATTGTAATGTACAAAAAAAATTGATTATATATGAAAAACAGTTAATTTTAATGGTTTTTGGACATAGCTAGCAAGATTTTTAAACCATATCAAATCGAAAGCTTAGTTAAGTCGCCTACTCTTTTGAGTGCTGCAGCAGACCCAAACAACTGATCAGTGAAGTCAAGCTGTGTTAAACTTAAAAATAACTTGCTAAGAAGTTATTAATATAGCCTTGTAGTTAAACTGGCATTTACAGTCACAATATGAATATGAAAAACAAGGATTTCCTTTCCATTTACAGCAAAGAACAGTCCCATTTCTGAAGGAGTGTTATCCCGAAGAACTCCGGAGGCAGTTGCAGGGTACCGAAGGGCCCGTGAAAGAGGCAAAGCAGCGGATGTGGGAGAAGTTCAGAGAAGACATGGAGGAAAGACTTTTGGTCGGCACCAAGGTGTTTCTGGAAAACCATTCGCCACCTTAGGAGGGGGACGCAGGGAACCATCCAAGCTGCATAAAGTAAAGATGGGACTCTGTTGATCTCAACTGAGGATGTAGTAGGGCGGTGGAAAGAGCACCTTGAGGAACTCCTGAATCTAACTAATACACCCTCTATATTAGAGACAGAGCTAGAGGATGATGGGGGATTGTTGTCAATTTCCCTGGTGGAAGTCACTGAGGTAGTCAAACAACTACACATTGGCAAACCCCGGGGATTGATGAAATCTGTCCAGAAATGCTGAAAGCTCTGGATGTGGAGGGGCTGTCTTGGCTGACACGCCTCTTCAACATTGCATGGAAGTTTTGGACAGTGCCAAAGGAGTGGCAGACCGGGGTGGTGGTTCCCCTGTTCAAGAAGGAGGACCAGAGGGTGTGTGTCAATTACAGGGGTATCACACTTCTCAGCCTCCCTGGTAAAGTCTACTCCAAGGTGCTGGAAAGGAGGGTTCGGCCGATAGCTGAACATCAGGTTGAAGAGGAACAATGCAGATTTCGTCCTGGTCGTGGAACAACAGATCAGATCTTCACTCTCGCAAGGAACCTGGAGGGGATCTGGGAGTATCTACATGTGTTTTGTGGATCTGGAGAAGTCGTATAACTGGGTCCCCCAGGAGATACTGTGGGGGGTGCTGCGGAAGTATGGGGTGAGCGGGTCCCTTCTGAGGGCCATCCAATCTCTGTATGACCAAAGCGGGTTCTCGGCAGTAAGTCAGACTCGTTTTAGGTGAGGGTTGGCCTCCATCAGGGCTGCCCTTTGTCACCAATCCTGTTTGTAGTATTTATGGATAGTATATCGAGGCATAGTCAGGGTGGGGATGGGCTGCAGTTCGGTGGGCAGAGGATTGCATCGCTACTTTTTGCAGATGATGTCGTCCTGATGGCACCATCGGCCTGTGACCTTCAACACTCACTGGATCGGTTCGCAGCCGAGTGTGAAGCGGCTGGGATGAGGATCAGCTCCTCTAAATCTGAGGCCATGGTTCTCAGCAGGAAACCAATGAAGTGCCTACTCTATGTAGGGAAGTGAAGTGAAGGAGTTCAAATACCTTGGGGTCTTGTTCGCGAGTGAGGGGACAATGAAGCGAGAGATTGGTCGGAGAATTGGTGCAGCGGTGCCGGTATTACACTTAATTTATCGCACCGTTGTGATGAAAAGAGAGCTGAGCCAGAAGGCAAAGCTCTTGCTCTACTAGTGAATTTTCGTTCCTACCCTTACCTATGGTCAAGAAGGCTGGGTCATGACCGAAAGAACGAGATCCAGGGTACAACTGGCAGAAATGGGTTTCCTCAGGAGGGTGGCTGGCGTCTCCCTTAGAGATAGGGTGAGAACCTCAGCTATCCGTGAGGAGCTCGGAGAAGAGCCGCTGTTCCTTTGCTTCGAAAGGAGCCAGTTGAGGTGGTTTGGGCACCTTGGGAGGTGTTCCAGGCACGTCCAGCAGGGAGGAGGCCTCGGGGAAGACCCAGGACTAGGTGGCAGAATTATATCTCCAACCTGGCCTGGGAACACCTCGGGATCCTTCAGTCGGAGCTGGTTAATGTGGCTCAGGAAAAGGAAGTTTGGGGTCCCCTGCTGGAGCTGCTGCCCCCGCGACCCGACCTCGGATAAGCGAATGAAGATGGATGGATGTATGAATAGCATACATAAGCAATAAGGCAAGAGGGGTTGTGGTATATGGCCAACACAACCAGTGGTAACTGGACAAACCACTTAGCTGTGGTATATTGGCAATGTATCACAAACCCCTGAAATTCCTTAATGCTTTTATAAACCAATTTTCCAACAAATTTAGAGCACATTGCGCAAGAAATCAACTGCTCCCTTAACAGATTTCAAGATTTGATAAATGCCTATTTGCACTTCAGACAGGCACACAGGGGCACTGAATTTGGCTTAATACTGGCATTTCAGTTTAAAGAGTGACCTACATGTTTTCTGCAGACATTAGACATTTTCAGCTGGAGTTAGCCTTAACTCAGCTAAATGTTTCTGAATCGGGACTTTATCATTGTAAAATAATTCACTGTTGTTAATGTTAGCTGATGAACTAACAATCTGACAATCTTTCCATTATAAACATGTTTGGAAACATTTGATGGGATAACGTAGTGCTGGGCGGTATACTGGTTCACACAGAATACAGGTGTGTATTTTTGTTATGATATGAATTTTTTATATACCGCCATACTGGTGTAATTGAATACATGAAGTCCGAAACGCTACCCTGCGAGACACTGGCTGAATCCCAATATGCATACTACATACTAAAAGTACGTACTACGCAGGTGGTGCTAAAGTACATACTATTAAGTATATAGTAAGCGAGTATGCTAGCATAA
>JACXGM010002366.1:27228-41601 GCA_016801145.1 Umbra pygmaea
CTTTTGGATACTTACATTTAAACACAGCCAAAGAAGAATTTCGGCTTCGGAAACCCCTCCTATTTTGTGTCGCAACGGATTGTGGGCTATATCAGCCCAAAAAGCATGCAGGGTTGCATACTTCGAAAATCCCCCGGAAATAGTAGACCATCCGGGGACTGCTGACATACTATTTTTGCGTACTATGGTTTGGGACATAATAATCGTAGTCTGGCATACTATTTAGTATGCATACTTTGCGTATTGAGACGCAACCACTGTTTCAGTTCGGACCCTTTTCAATGTTGCGCTTCTAAACACGCATGGTGTGACTGCGAGGCGTGGTGAGGGTCAACAGTAGTGCTCAGGGGCCGGTTGCACCAGCTGGACGTAACTGTACGTCCGATCTAAAATGCCCTTTACGTTGGATTTATATTTATACCTATTACACCAGCCGGGCGTAAGCTCTCAATGAGCTACGCCTAGTAGCTAGCAGGCACAGCAACGGCGCAGGTGGCTGATCTATATAAATTATTTAAAATGTATTGTTTTTCTGACTCTCTGGTTGCATTAAGATGTAGCTGTAATTTTGGAAAAAGACAGTTTTGTTCAATCGAAGATACAGGGCACATTATTTATGTTAGGAGCAAACTACATGGGATTATGAATCAAATGCCTGGAAATAGCCAACATATTATTTGTTAAAACGGTACTAACGTTACTATACGTTACAAACAAATCTTGATCAGTCACTTTCAGCTCTTCGATCCATCCCAATACATAAAACATTGTTTTTCATCACTACATTATTGAACATGCTTGTTAAGACTTCCTCATGCTAAATTGTGAATATATTATCTTTCTCAAGTTAGGACGATGCTGTTTTGTCTAATTGAAGTTGGTTAAAGCAGCAAATTCCATGTATTTTTTATACCGTAGTGCACAGCACACACACGCATTCTTTGGTGTGTAACTCAGAATTAGTAAACGGGTTCAGCTATTTACAATCATCTACAATTATAATTACATGAAAGTAATATATTTATAAGCCAATGAAATGCAAGTATTTTAATGGTAGATTTTCTTTTTTTTTTGAAAAATACAGTGATATACATTTTTGGTCATACCGCCCAGCACTAGGGTAACGTTAGGAAAAGTTTATCACAACACACTACCTAACAGTACCTAATGTTAAGTTATTTAAACAGCATATTACATTGTTGGCAAACAAAACTTACCTCAAAACTATATTTATCTACTATCATCCAAAATATACTTCCCAGGAGCATATAAAGGACATACTGTAGTCAAACTTAAGTAGACATTTGAATGTACACAGATTTTGAGAGTCAAAATAATTACTTACAACAGCTTAACTCTTGGGCTATTAAACATATGCATCTCATCCTGCATGCCACATTCCACCTAGTTTTTAAAATTCAAAAGTTATTTCATGTCATCCCAATACCTATAAAACTCCATTGCATTCCAGTTAAAGCTTGAATCTACACTCACCTAAAGGGTTATTAGGAACACCATACTAATACTGTGTTTGACCACCTTTCGCCTTCAGAACTGCCTTAATTCTACGTGGCATTGATTCAACAAGGTGCTGAAAGCAGTCTTTAGAAATGTTGGCCCATATTGATAGGATAGCATCTTGCAGTTGATGGAGATTTGTGGGATGCACATCCAGGGCACGAAGCTCCCATTCAACCACATCCCAAAGACGCTCTATTGAGTTGAGATCTGGTGACTGTGTGGGATATTTTAATACAGTGAACTCATTGTCATGTTCAAGAAACCAATTTGAAACGACTCAAGCTTTGTGACATGGTGCGATATCCTGCTGGAAGTAGCCATCAGAGGATGGGTACATGGTGGCCATAAAGGGATGGACATGGTCAGGAACAATGCTCAGGTAGGCCATGGCATTTAAACAATGCCCAATTGGCACACTAAGGGGCCTAAAGTGTGCCAAGAAAACATCCCTCACACTATTACACCACCACCACCAGCCTGCACAGTGGTAACGAGGCATGATGGATCCATGTTCTCATTCTGTTTACGCCAAATTCTGACTCTACCATCTGAATGTCTCAACAGAAATTGAGACTCATCAGACCAGGCAACATTTTTCCAGTCTTTAACTGTCCAATTTTGGTGAGCTCTTGCAAATTGTAGCCTCTTTGTTTTCCTATTTGTAGTGGAGAGGAGTGGTACCCGGTGGGATCTTCTGCTGTTGTAGCCCATCCGCCTCAAGGTTGTGCGTGTTGTGGATTCACAAATGCTTTGCTGCATACCTCGGTTGTAACGGGTGGTTATTTCAGTCAAAGTTGCTTCCAACCTTCATGGAATGCTCAAACTCTGAATCCTTAAAAATAGTGGGTTTCAAAATTACTGGCACCCCTGACTGGCAATGCACAAACAATACTGTAAAAAATAAACAATATAATTATAGAGCCAATCTCATAATACCAAGCCATCTGTTTCTTATCAAACTGCTCATTTAACATGGATGCTTTACAGTGAAACATACAGTAGGTGGGAGGTTACATATTAGTCAACTATACTGTATAACCATGATTAAATTCACAAGTGGCCGACCTATGTGCAAGGAGTTGCTAGAGAATGACATGACAAGGTACTGTACCCACGTCTGGCTACCCACCCAGAAAACACTACCAATTTGCCCCACACTGTGCAGCAATGTGGAGTATCGTCAGAAGGCTGCAATCAGGATCTATACCCTGGCCATGTTGAGGCACCCTGATACAAACACATTTTGTGAGGAAATTATTTTAAATTACTGTGAAATTGATTCATAATTTTGATGTGCCATCCAGCAAAACCACACTGCCATGTTCCACAGTCTCTACTATGTTTGCAGTACTTCTTGGTTCATAGATACAACCGTAGTGCTTGCTGTACATTTTTGTGATGAGACAACTAATTCCTCCACAATTTCCTGTGTAGCAAAGGTTGTGAAAGTTACAGCAAAAAACTCAAGATGATTAGGTTCCTTAGACAGTATCCATGTGTAAACCACATCATACTTGTGTGTAGCCCAAATTGTTGGGGTCCTTCAGACCAAATCTGAAACATTTTTTGCATTCTATTTCTCTGATGAAACCCTGCTGTCCCAATGCCCAATCCAATACATTAATGACTGATACTGGTGGATTCGGAAGAGAAAGACACCCATGTTAACACAAACATACAAAAATGTGGTAACACTATTTTGAGAGTCAAAAATATGTATCTATAGATGCTCTACATATTATCTGCAGACTATAAACAAAATTTTAACAAACTATCAACTAACCCTTTCCCTAATGTTAAGCCTAACCTTATTATCCATTACCGTAAAATATATCCTAAACTTACCCCTACCCTTAACTACACAATTAGTTGCTTATCAACAGATAGTTATATCATCAACAAACTATCAATAAACTATCTGTAGAGCACCTACAGATGGAATTTTGGACTTTCCAAATAAAGTGTAACCAAAAATGTTTTTCTCTTTGAAAAGACACTGAAAAGATGTCTTTCAAATGATTTTGTTTAGTGAGACAGTAACAAAAAAATCTGTAAATCTCCACTACAAGCAGGCTGTTTATACCAAAATGTGATGACATCACTCCAGTCTTGTGGGCAAATAACTGTCTCTGAAGTAGTCTTTACTAAGAATGATGCATTTAACGGCAACAATGAGCTGAGAAGCTTTGCCTTTCACAATCCAGATAGGAATTATCTTAAATTGACCACTAATTGACTACAAAACTAAGTTTGCAGGGTATTTAGGTGATGATAAAGAAACCTTAAGAGGTTCTATTAAGATTGACGTGAATGTTTTGCAATGACATGCTTGAATAGCTGCAGTGATGGAAAAGTAAGATAAACACCAGATGTCCAGACAGATTACACTTTTTCAAAAAGAGAGCTCAGTGCATTTGTGGGTATATTAGAGGGAAATCAGCCCTGCTTGCTTGTGTACCTACTCTATCTTTAATGATCTCCACCAGGAGAGAGTGGCTGCCTCCAAATGACTTGAACAGAAGGGATTTGATTAGCAGACAACAATAGTGACTGAAGTGCCACAAAGCTGCTGTCACTGGACAACTACAATTTCTAACTCTGACTCCCGAGAGGAATCACATCTCAGGCTAATCTCTTGACAGGAACAATGTTCAAATGAAATGCAGCTCAGCAACGTGCATGAAGCCAAATTGTTCCCCTTATGCTATTGTGGTAACTAGAATGTGATGTGATACGTCTCTCCTTTAAAAGAGTAACTCTCACCCTCAATTTCAGACAACAATATGACCAGAACTTTAAAAAAAAACTCACCTCTAAAAATGTGGACATGGGTGAACCATGTCATGGGGAAAGCTTGTGAATCTCCCCATTGAATCCCAAGTGTTAGTCTGTTAATTTCATGAAAGTCAAGCCCAATATATGGTAATTTCATCATCAACAATCCCAACAACAACTAAACAACACCATTCATTTCTGTATGCTAGCAAACTGATTTGTATGGCATGTAGCCATAGATGCTTTCTCAAACGTATAGGGTTAATTTCAAGCAATGAAAACTAATAAATACTGTTAATATTGAGTTACATTGTTGGTCTGTTATAACACATAAATCATGCTAAGAGAGAAAGTGGCAAACAGTTTGGACTGAAAAGACATACTAAGAATATTTGTGAGGTGTCAGTTTTGAATACTTTTTACATTGATTATGTCAGATGTCCTAATTTAGAAATGGTGAAATTCTAGGTGCTTCTAAACAACAGGTTGCTTCTCTCAAGGGATCAGACAATTGTCTGGCATCCATTTATAACTGTTTAAAGTGCTAACAGATTAAAGTAATGCATTTTTAGGAGAATTATCATAGAAACTGGTCTGGAGTAACAAAAAAACCTTTCAGTTGCTCTAGTCTGTATTCAACACTCATGGTTGATACACAGACCCTGGACTAATCTTCACCCTGCATGCGTTTGCATACACCCATTATGATATGAGGAAAATAAAAAATGTTTCATGAGGAAAATTGGAAATGTTGCATGAGGAATTGAAAAATATATAAATTAATAAACTATGCGGAGACTGAGTAAATATCAAAAGGTGTCTAACTGATAAAGGGAAGAGTAAAATAACATGTTTTAATTTATTTTATTGACTGATTGGAAGCAAGAGAAATAATTAGATTTTGCAAATTACACAATTTCTTTCATGTGACCCTACATTTAGTTTGCATTCTCCATTTTCATCTTGCTCAGGAAGGAAGCACCATGTGGATGAAGTGGTAGGTGTATTTTGTCACCAAATGTCTTCATGTCTGTCAATGTATTTTTTTGGGGCATATCAGGTATAATCAGTTTCACATCAAATGTAATTTATTTCCGTTTAAAAGGTTATTTTAGATATGTTGATGGCAGTGTGTAAAAACGTGAGTGAATTATCAAAAGTGTTGCTCTGGGTTGCTAGAATAAGGACAGGTCCTTATGGGTCGTAATTGTTGCTGTGAGTAAAAAGGAGCTAGAGCATTGGGGGTAAGTTCAACCAGGCTCAACTTACCCTGTCAGCTGGATCAACTTACCCCTATCATAGGGAAAGTTGAGCCGCAAGACCACTTTTTTTGGGAACCATTTGAGTCTATTTGTTGTCTATTTGAGTTAGGTACAATGCTGGCCATATCCTGAAAATATGATGCATGCATTTGTTTTATTCCTGTCAGATATTCCCTTGGCTATAGATTGACATAAGTAAAAGAAACGGCTAATGTTACCCCACTTTCCCCTATAATACTTCAGATTACATTTTGCCGTATCTGGGATTCCATACCCAACGCCATCTTCTTCCATAGTAACCTTTGAGGCATTATCACATAGAAGCACATACGGGTTGCAATGGCAGTTCTGAGAAACAAAAGCAACAAATACATCGATTGTGTACTAAACACCTCTAGAATCTGACATTTGTAGGGGCCTATGAAATCTGTTTAATATTAACACCCTCTTCCTATGGTTCTGAATCTTTTTCGGTTATTGTACCACCATCGATCTTAGTACCTATGATTGGAAAATCTGCTCTAAGCAGTAGTGGTGCGTGTCAAAAAATGTTTCACCCGTCCGCAAATGCATGTGCAACCAAAAGAATAGGACAATTCTGAAGGCCGCACCTGAATCAAAATATGGAATATCCTGCTATAACAGATTTTCATGTGCATTGCATTGTTTTACTTTCCATATGTGAAAAACATTTATATTTCTGACAGGTAGATGAATGTCTGTTTCATAAAATGTGCAAATATATGTATGTCATGTTTATATTTGCATCCTATGTCTGATAGACACAAACTGCATTAATATTTTTGCAATAAAATAGTCTAGATCAACTAATAACAAGTAGACAAAAGTCAAATTTCCTCAGAAAAGTTTACTTTAAGGTATAACACACCTCATCATATGCATTGGGATTAACACAAAGAAAACCAAGTGTTGTCTGTTTGGGGAATTAGCTTTTTTTAAGTGCATCACAACGTTTGCACGATATGATAGAGATGTGCCTGTAGGCATAAACATTTGTAGCAAACTGTCAAAATGAAGACCAGAATTAAATTGTTTGATTTTAACTAAATACAAAACATCTGGCCCTATTTTAACGATCTGAAACGCAAGTATAAAAACACGAAACGCAAGTGACATTGTGGGAGGGTCCCAGGCGCTGTTGCTATTTTAACGGCGGAATAAATGACTCCTGCGCCCGACGCAAATCTAAAATGGGTAGGTCTGAAGTAGCTTCATTAGTCATAGGTGTGGTTTGGGCGTACCCTTTAAGAGCAGACGGGCTTGATCCATGGTGGATTGCTATTATAACGGTGGATTTCTTTTTCTTTTTACAAAATGTAAATAAAGAAATGTCACAAGACATAGCCTACTTTCCGATGATTTGGACTCACTCTCACTAAATCACGAGGTTATGAACGCATGGTAATATTTATGCAATGTAGTCTAACATTAGACTGAGATTACTCTTCTGTCAATTTGTCAAATAAGCTTTCCTCTCCCGTTCTGTATTTCTGGGCATTTGGGTTAAGTTGCAACTGCACATGCATTTCAAAATCACGTCTCCTGAAGTCCTCTAAAATGTCCTAATTAATGTCATCAACACATCCATGATTCAAAGAAATGTTGCGTAAAACACAACAAGCCAGAAAGAATGCTGCAACTTTAGTAGTGTACCTGTTCTATCCAAACACCTGACGCGCATTTTCAGTGTGCCAAATGTTTGTACAATTACGCTACACTGCGTGTTACAGTGTGTTTTTGAGTAAACAGCATTTCGCGCACTTGCTGGCATCATAAATTGTGTCATCATTAACCATGTCTTTAACGGATAGTGAGTCTCGTCGTAAGATGATTTCTACACTGGTTTCTATGCATGTTTGATAAATGAGGGCCAAGGTACCTTAGGGGAAACTCACCATCATAGTAGGATGATATACGGTGAGCACTAGGGCTAATGCGGTATGAATTTTTTCTAACCACGGTTGAAACGCAAGAAAATCCCCTACCCTAGTATACCGCACTACACACACACACAAACACACACACACACACACACACACACACACACACACACACAGACTTTCACGCACACACCAGAGGCTAAGGCAATTGAACATAGTAAGGAACACCTACTAGGCTATGGTTTTACAACGCAGCCTTCAAATTTTTTGCTAGAAAAAACAGCATGTTGATTTATCAGGTTTAAGGGAGGCCCTGCAGCACTGAACAGACGGTCTGAGGGAACGCTCGTAGCGCAAATGGTGAAATATTTTTTAGCTACTTTTGAAGGCAAACATCATATTACGCTGGAGTCTTCGTCTTCTGTGTTTCTCTGTTAAGTACTCCAGCTTAGTCTTTAAACGCCGCCATTCAAACTCCGTTATGACTACATATCAACACAACACTCTCTTTCTTTAATTGTATTGGATGTCGTTTTCAGCCCCGTAATCTAAACAAACAGTAAGCAGCTGTTGGAACCCAGCACTACTTAGGCTGAAAACAACCAGATCATCTGTATACATAAGATGATTTACACATGTATCTCCAATCATACACCCAGTTTTACCCATACTCATTCAACTGTGAAATGTTGTTGTATGCGGCGCTACGCTAAAGTCTAGTTAAGACGCTATAAAAAAACGTTGCCGTCTTTGTGTCACTCTCTTACTCCTTCAACCGTTTTTTATGACCACGTAGCCAGTGCGAATGCAAATGCAAACCGGTTTTGGGGGCGAGTAGTCTACGTTCCTGTAACTACTTGGTCAGAAAGCGGCTTAATATATCAGCCACACAAACTCAGATTTTCCTTTTTTAAAATAACAGCGCTCATAATTCATTACAATATTCATTGTTAAATCATTGCGTAGATAGGTAGTAAGTTGGTCAATGTTCATGTGTTGTTGTTAAAATTAGTCTATTGTTGGATAAACAGACAATGTAATCGTGTCACACGAGACGCTGACAATATATTCAATCAAATTGTGTGTACAACATATTTATTACTGTTTTAATAAAAAGTTAGCAAAAAATAATTTAACATGTTATCACACACTCCTATTGTTTCTTTACACACAAAACAATTGTATTTGGTTACAATTCACTAGCTTTATAATGAATTAACAATGATTATTGTAATGCATTAAAACGACTGCTATTATTTAGAAAAACAAAAATCACAGTTCGCTTGCTGGCATAGTAGTGTTGGCAGGCAACCGGTACTTGCGTATGGCTATGGCCGGTTCTGAGCATGTGCAATTAAAAACTGAGCTCCTGCTTTTGGGGCTTTCTCATGCACCTGTATTTTCTGCTTTAGTAAAATGTGTAGCCCCAATTTTTGCTCCATCTTTTGATGTCAACAACGTGCACACGGCAGGCCAAAGTTTTTTTTGCGGTGATGACTGTGACGAGCTCAGACCCACAGTAGGTGTCACGTGACCGCAGTATTGCGGTAATGTGGTAACCGTCCCAGCCCTAGTGAGCACCATAATTCATTGGACATTGACAGTTTTTTTATTAATTTGATCATGTACTCTAGCACTTTGAGTTTTAAATGACAATGAATTTGAAGTGCAGCCTGTCACCTTTAATTTGAGGGTACAAAGCAGAGTACGCACCCAGCGCCAGGTACTTTGATCCAGCGTGCAAGGTATTTTTAAAATGAATAAAATGTCTCAAAACACACAGTCTCGATGAACAAAACATATCAAAGATAAAAATCTTTACTAGGGTTGGGTATCGAGAACTGGTTACTTTCATGCAACCGGCTCCAATAAAGTCAACCGATACTACTGGCATTTCGGTTCCATTTTTCGGTACATGATGCAGAATGAAAAAATTACACTGCTGTCAAAAAACCAGCATGGCTGTGTCTCCACATGCGTATGATGTCCCTCACTAAAACACGCATGTTATCTGTCATCAGATAACACAATCATGCCTGGGAAAAACAAGTCAAAAGTTTGCTGCAACGTGTAAATAAGCAGTATATAAAGTAACTTAGCTATGATAATTCTGAATGATCGCTTTTTAATAATAATGATAATTGAGCTTTAACTAGCCTATTGAGTTTGGCATTTTATCATGCTAGCTAGAGTGTGTGAGTGTAGTTAGCTACGTTACTTCAAAGTGTCAACTGCATCCTCACTATGCTAACCGTTAGAGAAGTTAGCCTCGTTTCAAGTTTGGTTAGCTAATAATTATGCTAGAATGAGCAACTGTAACGTTACAACAAGGCAAGGTTTGTTTGACATATTAGTAGGTAACATTAGTTAGGTATATGCATGAATGCTTTCTTCATTCAGTATTATCACAGACATTATCTAGGGCAGCTTATCTTTTATCATTTTTGAAAAGTAAACTCTAATGAAGTACGGTGGTGTCACAGTTGGTGTTGTGTTGTAGGAGAGACAGGAGACCAAGCGCAGGAGGAGTGTTCAAGATGTTTACTGAACATAGTGTGTGAAGCAATGATACAGCGGATAGCAAAAAAATACAAAGGTGTACAGGAACTGCACAAAGCCTATATGCTACTACATGTGCTCTTACCGCGGCACAGACACGACATAACATATAAAAGTACGCCTGGTTCGATTTTTGTAGGTTTAAAGTTGTGCAGTGTATGCTTTGTTTAAAAAATAATACATCCAACTCCGGCAACTTTGCCGTTGCATCTGGAATACCCCCATGGAAATTCCATCACACACCTACAGTATTGTTCTTGCAATCTATTTGGCCTGATCAGATTCTGCTGAATAGGGCTGCTTGAATACGGTGGGGAGAGGTTTTTTTTGGGGGGGGGGTTCTTCACATTTCCTTGTTGCTCTGGTGATTTCTTTCAACTGCCCGCAAAGACTATACGGAAGTATCATTGTAAAACCTGCATCCGTACCTAAATATGCATTTGTATACAGTTTCCATATGCATTGCCCAATAGGCTAAATGGTTTTAAAGAGCAAAACAACTTTTCCTGAAAAATTGACAAAAGGTTGTTTCACAAAATGGGCCTATTATCATGTTACTTTAATCAATTGATAAATATGTCTGAGAGGAATAATAACAGGCAAGACACTGATGTTTAGCAATATCAGAGTCAAGTTTTGTCTATAGATGTACAATAGCTGAAGGATTTTCCCATGTTGATTCATCACCACCAATCGCCATTAAAGGTCTTGCTGTTCCTTCTCCAGTTTGAAAAGTTCAAAACATTATTAACAATGTTCACAACGTGCTCAAAGGCTGAGAATAGTGAAATATTGATTTTGAGATAATTTATTGAAGAGACATCCAACATAGAGAAGCTATTTTATTATTTATAATGTAATGTTTTATGTATTCAGATTCATGTGCAAACTGCAAACATGATATTGTAACTTATGGTTATGAATACCTGTACTGATGCAGACCTACTATTTAGATATTATTCATCTGTAAAATGACAGATACACAAAGAGCTGACAACATTAGCTTATACATCTATAACTCTCGTTTCATTTATTTTGTTGATATTTTCCATCTCTCGCTAATTGTTTAGGCTCCTACCTGATAAATAGCTACATACTGTAAGTGTTACGGTTTCTGAACTGCTTCTGAACACAAATACTATCAATCTGCACGTCAGGCACTTAAATACATAAAAAAAATATCCAGAGCGACTTACAAGTAAAGGGACATCCCCCTGGATCAACTTATGGTAAAGTGGCTTACTCAAGGACACACAGATATTAGACTCAGCCTGCTCATTGCCATGGTTTGGGTTGTAAAATGTGTTTTGCACTATATTGCACACAATACACAACACATTTCATTAAATGTTTGCATTTGAGTTAGTTATTAATCTGTAACATGTCTCAAAGTGCTGACAGCATTAGCTTATACATCCATATCCTACATTTCTAAATGTGATTGTCTGCTTTAGACTGCCTTATGCTCATGACTTTGCTGGTAATGCACAAGTTCACTTATTCCTTTGACATCCATCAGTTTTTGTAACTAGGCGACCACATCTGGGATATCCTTCAACCCCCACAATCAGTTGATGCTGTGCATCTCTCCCAAATTGTTTATGCTTACAGCAAATTAATAACTACATACAAATGAGGCTAAAAGTATTTAGTCAGCCAGCAATTGTGCAAATTCTCCCACATAAAAAGATGAGAGAGGTCTTTAATTTTCATCATAGGTACACTTCAACTATGAGACAAAATGAAGAAAAAAATACAGAAAATCACATTGTAGGATTTTTAATGAATTTATTTGTAAATTATGGTGGAAAATAAGTATTTGGTCACCTACAAACAAGCAATAATTCTGGCTCTCACAGACCTGTAACTTCTTTTATAAGATGCGCCTCTGTCCTCCACTCGTTATCTGTATTAATGGCACCTGTTTGGACTTGTTATCAGTAAAAAGACACTTGTCCACAACTTCAAACAGTTACACTCCAAACTACACTATGGCCAAGACCAAAGAGGTGTCAAAAGACACCAGAAACAAAATTGTAGACCTGTGCCATGTGCCAACTGTATGTGTTATTCGATTATTGTATCTAAACTGCTGGTAACACTTTATTTTGAGAGTCCAAAAAGTGTATCTGTAGATGCTCTACAGATTATCTGCAGACTATCAACAACATTTTAACAAACTATCACTAACCCTAACTAACTCTAATCCTAACCTTAACCATTCCCCTACTGCTAACCCTAACCTTAACCATTACCCTAAAACATATTCTAAACTTACCCCTACCCTTAAACTACACAATTAGTTGCTTATCAACAGATAGATTGTTGTTAGTTTGTTGATAGTCATATCATCAACAAACTATCTGTAGACCACCTACAGATGGAATTTCGGACTCTCCAAATAAAGTGTAACCAAACTGCTTTCTCACGCAAAGAGTGCCTGAGTTGCCAAGCACTGAAAGAAGTGAAAAAAATGAATTTGCGTGGGGTGGCCGGTTAGCTATGGTGGTTAGAAATGTGGCTGCAGATTTTCTGTGTTGGCAATTCTCTAATGTTCATTCAATATACAACAAGCTGTGGGCCAATATACAAGGAACTACATACTTTTGTTCCATAGACCAGCTGGTGTTTATCCTGTGTAACTTCAAAACCTACATTTTGAAAGGCCATTTTCCTACTGCACATCAGTATGTTCACTTGCTCTATTTGTGTACTGGTGAAAAGCCATAAGTCATCCAGCCCTGAGGAAGTCTGACCATAACTACATTTTTTTCATGAAGGTGCAGAACAAAAATGAAAGGAGATCATCCTTAAACTACAGGATGAGAAATACAAAGAGGAGACAAGAGCTTTGAGAATAGGCAAGCTTTTTTTTGTATTAATGCAACTGAACTGACACTATCACAGATAATGTGATTTTTAAAATCACAATCCATGATTACACTGAAAGTGTGTGTGGAAGGTGACTTTTCTTAAAGGCCATTCTAATATGGTTAAAGCAAAGAGGACGCAGCTCATAGCTAAAATGAAGAAAGCCAAACAGAATGTGTCACTTTCCCCCTCCGCCGTCATGTGGCTTCCATGATTTTCCATTGAAGCTACACCCTGTTCTGTCCACCCTGGAATATGAATGAAATTCCCTTCATCAGCCAATGGATTTGTCTTGGTTCCCATTACTTAATAGGTACATGTGTTTAGTCTCCCACTATGTGTCTATTCCCTTGACATGTAATGTTCTTCTCTATGTCATTTCTGTGAAATTCTATCCCTGCAACAAAAACTGGTGCCATAATACCATAAACAGGACTAGACTACCCAGTGTAGTAAACATGGCAAGCAAAATTGAAAACAGATATAATCTGTATGTGCTAAACACTCAGAGGAAAACATTGACAACCCTCATGTCAACTATTTACAGAGTTTGAAAAGCTCCCCTCTAGGAGGCAGTTCAGAGAGCTACGGGCTTTGAAGAATATCCATAAGAATTAATTTGTCCCAAGTTCCATTAGCATTTTGAATGCCTAATCATAATTAAGCTTTGTTTCTCATATTACAGTCATGGAAACATATTTTCTATTTACATTATACTCATTTAGCAGAAAGTGGTATACAGTGCAACTTACAGCTAGTTTGATGATATTGTGCTCATGTTAATAGTGGTCTGGTTGAATGGTAATATCGAACCATACGTGTTTGAGACGGAATACTGCGAGGAAGAAATATAGCAAAGGCAGAAACTTTATCGGGTGAATCAAGCTACTGCTTTGGAAGTGGACACTGGTGAAACTATTTTCAAGCCCAGGGTGAACTCCCGTTGGAGGTGTAAGCTGAAACTGCCTAGGAATGGTAACAGAGACAGAAAGTGTGTGTTGTAAATCGTGGGACAGGACATCTTTTTTTTCAACCATCTCCAGCGAGAGGATTACTATGTTATTTAGATCATCCGATTTTCACATGAACCTTCAGATCAAGTTAGAGGTTAAACAATAATAAATGTAGGAACTTATACAAGAAAGATCAAGTATAATATACAGGTCCTTCTCAAGAAATTAGCATATTGTGATAAAGTTCATTATTTTCCGTAATGTAATGATAAAAATTAAACTTTCATATTTTTTAGATTCATTGAAACACCAACTGAAATATTTCAAGTCATTTATTGTTTCAATACTGATGATTTTGGCATACAGCTCATGAAAACCCAAAATTCCTATCTCCAAGAATTTGCATATCATGAAAAGGGTCTCTAAACGAGCTATTAACCTAATCATCTGAATCAACTAATTAACTCTAAACACCTCCAAAAGATTCCTGAGGCTTTTAAAAACTCCCAGCCTGTTTCATTACTCAAAACT
>JACXGM010002367.1:0-47386 GCA_016801145.1 Umbra pygmaea
TTAACAGTACATCCAACCAAATTCTCTGAAACACCTTTGGAGACGGTTTATAGTAGAGAATTGAACATTCAATTCACATGCAAAACCTCTGATGAACATTCCTGCAGTTGCATGTATGCTCCCTCAACTTGCAACATCTGTGGCATTGTGCTCTGTGATGCACTGTGTGTGTACATGGCTGAAACTGAGCTGCAGTTCCCAAGTAGAGACACTGACTTTTGTTAGTACGTTAAAGGATTCTAGTGAAGTTACCTTTTTGGACCACACCATCTGCTACTTTGAAGAACTGTGGGTTAAGGTAAATATCACTTCTACCTGTAATCTGCAAATCATAGGATTCATTCTACTTAAAAGCCAGGTTAGGTTTACATACGAATGTTCTGTCATGGTGTATAGACCCCCTGAAGTAGCCATGGACACCCCTTGGCCACCCCATGTATAAAACTCTAGTTCCGCCACTGTGACCAGGTACTCAAAATGTCCCAGGGGTGTGTTAAACGCTGTAAGCCAATCATTCCCTTCCTTGACCCGAATGAGATGGTATGCATTCCGTAGGTCCAGAACGTCGTGGCACCTTGCAGGGAATCAAAAGTAGAATTCATCAGCGGTAAGGGATACTTGTTCTTTATAGTAATGTCATTGAGTCCCCGGAAATCAATACAGGGACGCAGACCCCCGTCTTTCTTCCCCACAAATAAAAATTCTGCTCAGAGAGGTGAAGAAGCAGGACGAATATGGCCAGCCGCTAAAGAGGTCTGTATATCCATCTCCAGAGCCTCCCGTTCTGTTTTGGAGATGCTGTACAGCCATGACTTAGGGAATGTGGCCCCTGGAACCAACTTGATGGTACAGTCATACGGACGATGAGGAGGGAGAGAGAAAGCCCTTTCCTTACTGAACACTTCCTCAGTGTCATGGTATTCTACTGGTACCATGTTTAGGTCTACAGGCTCAACAGCGGTTACCTGACTGTGGACAGACTGGGGACAAGCAGAATTCAAACAGAGAGCATGACAGGTAGAACTCCATCCTATAACTTTTCCTGTAACCCAATCAATGTTGGGATTGTTTGTGTCTAACGAGCCATATGTGACCCAATATCACTGGCATCTGGGGAGAGTGGATAATGAGAAGACTATCTCCTCTGAACGGTTTACAGCTAATACTAACTGAACAGGACCTGTTCCAGAGTTAATCCGAGAAAGCAACCCTCAATTTCCTTTTCCAATAGTTCGGTTGAAAGACCCAACTGCTTAACAATGTTAGAATCAATTCAACTGTCATCCGCTGGGGAATCCAGTAATTCAAGACACTTGAGGAACTGACCGTGAGAGTCGATGGTGGCCTGGAAGGTTGTTCTGGTACGGGAGGTGGGGACGGCAGGTGTCTGACTCGCTAAGGTCGTCCCAGCGCCTAATGAGTCTGGTCGTTTCCCGGTCTGCAATGACAGGAGCCCTAAAAGTGACCCAGCTCACCACAGTACAAACAACTCTTGCTATCCCGTCGTCGCCGGTGCTCCGTTTCATCCAGATGAGAGCGGCCAATCTGCATAGGTTCTGGCTTACTAGAGATCATCCAAGGCACTGGTCTCAGGATAGGAAATCAGTCCATCTATGATAGTACCACTTAGCCCGTTAAGGAATGCTACTTGTAGAGCCTCTTCCTTCCATCCACTCTCCACAGCCAGTGTGCAAAAGGAAACAGCATATTCTGCCACACTGCGGCTTCCCTGATGTAAGGATAATAGTCTCTTTGAAGCGTCCTTACCTTGGATGGGATGATCTAACACCTAACAGTGTATGACTTAGACCCAACCACCTGTCTCTCCCAAAGCGGCCCACTGCAAAGCTTTAACACTCAGCAAACCGATGCATCATGAAGCAATCCTGTATCGCTCCGTAGCATATGTCCGGGACTGTTGATCAAAAACCAAGCCACATTGCAAATGAAATGCACGAAATCCCCCTAAATCCCCATCGATTCAGGGTCTGCTGGAGGATTCGGATTAGGCAGAGCTGGTGATTGACTGACCTGATCTTGTATCGTTGAGATGCTGGTGGATAGGTTCTGTAGTGTAGTCATAATTTCTTGTAGCGCGATGCCATGTCTTCACATTATGGCACCCTGAATAGAAACTGCTTGGCATATCTCACCCACTTCTGCTAGATCCATAACTGGCCAGATTAGTATGAATAAAATTATATTTATTGTGGTCCAGAATACAGAAAATAGAGTGAAGTGAAGAAGATGGCTGAGTGGCGGCTGCAGGATAAGGTAAGTGAAAACCAGATGGAATAGAGAAGACTGGAACGGTGGTGTTTGGAATGGAAGTAAACAGACCGGTATGAGCTCACAAATACAATGGATAACACTGACAGGAAAAATACTAGAACTGGAATATCAGAATAAATAGTTATTGTGACAATAACGCACATAGATTACACAATAATCTGGCAAAGAATAAAACCCAGGGCTCCTCTTAAATAGGATAGAAGGTAATCAGCCCCTGGTGAGTGTGTGGCACAGGTGAATAGGATCTGCTGTGATTAACAGGGGAGCATTTAAGAACACAAATGAACAGACAACACATAGACAGACAGGGAGACCGGGTCAAGGAGGTGGGTTCGTGACAGGTTAAACAGAACAGGTCTCACCTTGGTCGACCAATGAAGTTGAGTGAATGTTGTCTTTGGGAAATAGACGTATGAGTGCTTCTAGCATTGCTGCAGAGGTTGAAGGGGTGGGGGGTCAGCCTGTCAGTGCTCAGACCATACGCCGCACACTGCATCAAATTGGTCTGCATGGGTGTCGTCCCAGAATAAAGCCCGCAAACAGTTTGCTGAAGACAAGCTCAATAAAGACATGGAATATTGGAACCATGTCCTGTGGTCTGATGAGACCAAGATAAAGGTGATGGTCTGGCCAAGCCTATCTCCAGACCTAAACCCTATTGAGCGTCTGTGGGGCATCTTCAAGGGGAAGGTGGAGGAGCGCAAGGTCTCTAACGTCCACCAGCTCTGTGATGTTGTCATGGAAGAGGACTCCAGTGGCAACCTGTGAAGCTCTGGTGAACTCCATGCCCAAAAGGGTTAAGGCAGTGCTAGAAAATAATGGTGGCCACACGAAATATTGACACTTTGGGCCCAATTTGGACATACTCACTTTTGTTGCCAGCAGTTTAGACCTTAATGGTTGTGTGTTTAGTTATTTTGAGGGGACAGCAAATTTAAACTGTTATACAAGCTGTACACTAACTACTTTACATTGTAGCAAAGTGTCATTTCTTCAGTGTTGTCATAGGAAAAGTTATAATGAAATATTGACAAAAATGTGAGGGGTGTACTCACTTTTGTGAGATACTGTATGTGCAAGTGTTTAGTAGCAGTATCCATGTATGTATGTATGTATGTATGTATGTATGTATGTATGTATGTATGTATGTATGTATGTATGTATGTATGTATGTATGTATGTATGTATGTATGTATGTATGTATGTATGTATGTATGTATGTATGTCAATTTTTAGTAGCAGTATATATTTATATAGTATAGCAGTATACTATAGATAGGAATTTTGGGTTTTCATGAGCTGTATGCCAAAATCATCTGTATTAAAACAATAAATGACCTGAAATATTTCAGTTGGTGTGCAATGAATCTAAAATATATGAAAGTTTAATTTTTATCATTACATTATGGAAAATAATGAACTTTATCACAATATGCTAATTTCTTGAGAAGGACCTGTATGTATGTGCAAGTGAAATATTCTTTGAATTTTCTCAAGGTTCTCCTCCTACTGTTAGAAAAATCGGGTTAATATCTTGGTTTGACAGCAGCAGACATACGCACAGTAACTGTGTTTTTAAAGTAACTATTTCCTGTCAAATCTACATGATCTTGCCATCTCGTTTCCTGGGCAGGCCCTGCCAAGTTTTAGCATGTAGAGTAGAGATTCAAAGCTATGTAGCTTTCAGTTATTTAAATATGAAATTGTCTTAATGTAACACAGTAGGACATAGTGTATGTAAATAACTGATGAGAGCCAATTAGATCGCTATGTCATAGAATCAAATACCTAAAACATCCACAGTAATTATATATTATATTATATATACACTAATTACTATCCCACTGTACCTTGACCTGGTGAAAGATTGCCTGGCCTGGATGCCTTACAATCATCATGGTGGAAAAATGCTTCAGACTTGACTGGAAATGGCTGTCAACAGCTCTGTATCAATGGGGTGGTTGCTCAATTGATGAGTGTGCTGCTCATCAATATTGATTAATCAGATTAAACTGTAAATTATAGACAACTTTATATTTTTCTGCCTTCCATACATCAGCAGTTTGACATTAATAATTTAACCTTCATCACCTAAACTCAACCTACCCCAAATGCCTAAACTTAAAATAAACACCAACTTCTCACAATAAACCCAATTGTTACTTTTACCCTAAACTAAAGCCTGTTACTAGAAACATACTTCTAACTCGAAGTGGGTCTTTACTTAAAATATGATCTTCAGTAGCCTATAAGTCAGCAGCACGATAGCCATTGGCTCAATTGGTAAAGTTGAACTATCAATCTGTCCCTTATGTCCTGTGTGCAGCTGTTTAGTCCCCCTGTACGGCTGTTGGATTTAGATACATGCCCCAGAGTTATCATTCTGTCAATTTAAACAATCACAAAATGTTTTGCTTCGCAATAGCCTTTGGAACGAGGTTATACTAAACCAATCTTTGAAGTTAGAAATATTTTATTTGCACTTAACAACAACAACAAAAAGAATTTTAAGATCAAATTGTCAGTTCTTTTCTATCTTTGTGAAGACTTCTCTTTCCCAGATGCATAGAAAAAACAGGATCGTGCGCACGCACACATCGAGGCACGAGTGAACTTCTGCCATCCCCTGCACATTCTATCACTGACCTGCCATTGGTTACCACAATGTGGTTTACCGGGTCAGACTAGGCCTGAGAGCTGCTGGGTAGCAGTCACACCTATTGCAAAATATTTAGTAACATAACCAAAAATGAGCTCTTATTAGACAGGTTCAGGTAGCACTCTCCTGCTTGTTCTGTGCCAACATTATTCCCCCTACTGAATGCGACCCAATTGAAGCCACTACTTTTCAATGATGACCATACATCCCTGTGAATAAAGGCTAGAGTACACGTTTCATGGCTGGGGAAGGAGTCTCATTTACCACTGCAGACATAGTCAACTGTATAAATGTATTCTGCGTGGCAACTTTAACCAAGGCCATGTGCCAAACATTTCTTAGTTACTTGTATTGCGATATGTCCCTTTAAGAATGCTATGTCAAGCATGCTCTTAAAAGCGCTCAGGGAGAACAACAGTGCTTAACACAGGGGAAAGTTGATCCTAAAGAATGCATCTCTGGCATTCATTAACTAATCAGATCCCTCATACCTCGTCTCTAAAAGGAATGGACGTACGGAGAAAGAATGGGCCATGGTGTGAGGGGAAAATACTATTTTGGTTAAAAACTATTTCTAAGCAAAGAGAATAACGGAATTTCCGGAGGAAAAAACAACAGGGTTTATATATTAGAATATTTTATTGCTTTATGACATTATGTACGATTTCAAATTCACAACCTTCATATTGTTAGGAACTCACAGAAATGTCTGCTTGAGGTCAATGCCTTGTGAGTAGCTTGACATAACTGTGATTGTCTGCACATAACTTACAGCGCGCGCACACACACACACACACACACACACACACACATCTTTGGCATACTGTTCATAGCACTACATATCTAAAATAATAATACAAATATCTGTATAAAATATATTAACATGTTAGTTCAGAAAAGGGCTCATGGTAAACAAAAAGTAAATGATGTAGTGTGTAGCTTAATCACTGATAAATCAGTCCAGCAGATTTACCACATCAGGAAATACACACACAACATATTTGTAAATCAAAGAAAAAAAAAGAAACAATTTACCATCCCTGGTTGAAAAGGGTTTCTCCAACCTCAGAAACTCAATACCAAAGTAAGCATATTTTATAATGATTTATACTTCTATACCTTGTAGAACCAGCTACTGAGGCATAGGGAATAAGAATAAGAGCTTTTAGAGTTTGTAGGAAATCATGGAGTTTCTTTTGGCAAATACAAAGGACTCTGATGGCACATTAACCTGACTGGACTATCCTTTTTCATGCAGAAGGTTGCCAGTCAAAAGTAACAATAACCATGTCAGTAGATTTTATCTGGAAAGGCATAAGGCTTTCAATAAAACTGTGGGAATGTGAAAAAGTCTGATAAAAACAATATGATGCTCCTGAACTGCAATAACCATTGTTCATTGTTGTGAATATGTGAAAAGCAGCAGATATAAATATTTGGGCATTCAACAGCAGAATAGTGTGTTGCCCGTTACAAAACTGAAATACTGTCCAAGTACCTCAAACGTTTCACATTTTGTCTCAGACCAAGACAGCTAGCCCGCTGCCACCTCGGTCAAACATGGAGATGGAGCACAGCTCCTCTCGCGCTCCACAACATTCTTGACTTCTGTGTTTGTTTGTTTGTTTTCAGAGGATTTCTGACCATTCAGTTGTCAGTTCCCACAGGGCAAAACCCAGTTGAAAAGAAATTCATGTCTTTCTGGCAGAAGAGACTTTGAATAGACTTATCAAAACATGTTGCTCAGTGGGTTCCTGTACACCTTGTGCTCACTCCTTTCAAGGGGTCTCTTGTCAAGGATCAAACATCTTCCTCAAATGAAGATCTCCACTGCCTCTGCTTCCAGGTTATCCAGACCCCTCAATGTGTTGAGGGGAGAAAGCTTATTCTGTTCCAAAGCTGCACTGTCTGGAGAACAGAAGGCAAATAGTTAATGGAATGTGTGAGGGGAGTGAAAAAATAAGCTTCAGATAGAGTACATTATCTGTAACCAAAGGAACATGCTGATGTGTCCACGTATGGATGATCCATTTGGGTAAACAACGGACGTCAATAATCTAGGCTATGTGCGACAACACTGTACATTCCTGCAAGCCACAGATAACCTCCAACCCAAAGACTCATTGCTGATTGGCTGGTTCTACAGGGGTATGGTTGGTAAATCAATGACTGCTCTGGCGAATTGTGTGATGAACAGTTTGTGTGTGACAGGCTACTCACCCATGCTAAGCACAGGACCGGCGGCTAGGACCTTGGACTTGGCTCCACCCGCTGATCCACCCCCTTGGTTGAGGGGAGCTGGGGATGAGCAGCCGGACGTAGGGTAGGTACTCTGGTTATCTGACAGACTCTTGCCTACGACACAAAACATAGATATCAACCCCTGTCCAGCCTCCATTTAATAAATGACTTCATTCTACGTCATAGTCCTTAAAAAAATCCTCTGACAATGAATCTATTCCCCTCCTCCATTTTAGTAATTTAGCACTCTTCTCCAGAGCGAAAGGGATAGTTAGAGGAATATACCATTAGATTACACCTGTCCCTAACCACCAAGCCACCCGGCCTGTATGTTGAAATTGATTTTTTCCTTCTGTTTGTTGTGTTTTAAATTTGATTTGTTTTATTATGTAAAGCACCTTGAGAAACTAATTTAAATAAAGTTATTATTATTATGTAGTTTTGTATAAGCCTGCACTCATACATAAAGAACAGCACTGGGTCCTTAACAAGGCCCTGAGGAGCCCCTCCAGTACAAGATAAGAATGTATGATATCAGACCATATCCTTACTTTCACTGGTGCACGTGGCTGTGTTGATGGAAGGGGAGGATATGGCAGCCAACAGACAAGCCCCATCCCTGGTGACATGGTCCTGGTATAAACGCTGGTGCAGGACCTTAATCACAGCATCCTTCTCCAGGATTTGAGCATAAAGAGCTCGGATCCTAAAACCATGAGAAATATGCAATATGATTAGACCGATGGTGGCTCTCTGATCACTGCTCTCTGAAAGTACAAAGTCTAGTAGCATAAATAGACAAACATTGATTTTCTCTCAGACAGTGCTGCCAAAATATTTAAGGTATATATATATCCTTGAACCAGTGATAAAAGGTGTCATAAATGCCATAAATCGGAAGAACTTTTGAGAAAAATAGATGTCTTCATACCGGTTTTCCATTTCTTGGTTTCTATAGTCAGTAACAGGCAGGTCATCATTGAAGCTGTTGTTAGAGGACGTGCAGGGGGAATGGTTGATGATGGTTGTGTCTCTGAAGGGAGATAAAAAGACTTGTTTAGGAACTGTATGCAGGTAAGAATTGGAAGTATAGCAAACCTATTGAGGCTACTTCAGAAAAAACTACTTTGCTAAGTCTAGTGGTTTATCAAAACAACTCACCTTTGAGCGGCGGCGGTTGCTGCCACGTCCATTGCAAACTGCCTCATGGTGCTTTCCTCCAGGTACTTCTGCTCCCAGCGCACCATGTCTGCCTCCAGAGCCAGGATATGCTCCTCTCTCTCCCTCAGACGCTCGTGCAGCGAGCCCACCGTGACTCCCGCCGGGTGGGACTGCCTCTGCTGCGCCCTTAGGCTCTTCAGCTCCTGCTCCAACCGGGTCCTCAGCCTCATCTCCAGGGTCTCGCGCTTCTCGCAGGTGGCCTGCAGCTGGGCTAGGGCGCTCTGCAGCCGCTCAACCTTCTCCACGTAGGCCCGCTTCCTACGCAGTTCTTCCTCCAGCTGCCGGCCCCTGGTCCTCTGTGCCTCTAGAGCTGCCTCCAGCTGCTCCGCCCTAAGGCCCTGTTCATCGGCGGAGGTGCGGAGCCGCTGGAGTTCCCGCTCAGCGCGCTCTCGCTCGAAATGCTGCTCTTCGTCTGAAGAGGGAAATGGGGGAAATGGTGGGTTAGGACGTGCTGTAATCAAGGTACCCCCTTTACACTCAAGGCGCATCGAGAAACTCGTCTCCCGGTTGAGCAACAGACAGGAAAATCAGCATGCAAATTTTTCTAAAGTGAAAATGTGAGGTTGGACAAAGGCCTAAAACAAGCAAACTGACAACACCCGAACCACGAAAACTAGTCCCAGGGTTCCAGAAGCAACTCTTATCACGTAGCAACATTTCTCAGCACACCTCCAGATTCATCTGGCCCCCGAGAAATATTGCGCTGCTGAAATTGCCAGCCTTGATTCTAGACCCAACAGCTGGGTTGCCACAGTTTTGATGACTGCCTGCTCGATGCAGCTTGACTACCGTGCAGCTTTGTGCTACGCACCAACCCTGTGAGGAACGCATTGCAGCATGGAAGAGGTGGAAATGCAGACAGGATGAGGGGGCTTACTTTGCTCAAGGAGTTTGTTCACGATGTTCTTGTTGTGGTCAGCAGCTTCTACCTCTTTGGCAGCGTGTGTTCTGGCATTTTCCAGGCTTTCTGCAAAGCAAAAATTTGACAATTTTAGGAGAACTAGAAGCTATACCCAAATTGACATCACAACTGTCTGTAAACCATCCAAATCTGTCACAAGACAGTCAATCCTAATTGCTCCTGTAAATCCCCCTATGTGTAAGGGTGTAGCAGCACGCCTGGCTGGTCAGTGTCTAACACATAGAAATAGAATGGATAGAAAGGCCATTGAACTGCTTGCCATGGTCATTCGAATAGTACACAACAAAATGTAATTTGTTGTTAGTTGTCGTGGTGATAACATGCGAATCGGTTTAATGCGGAAGTAGGCCAATTGATCTTTGCAATGGAATGGTACACATAAAAATGGCTGCCGCTCTGACCATTCTGCTATATTGATTTAAATTTGGAATGGCCTTTCTATCCATTCCATTTCTATGGTCTAACAGATCAGGTGATTTAAATAGTCCTCACCTCGGAGGTCTCTGTTGAACTCCTGCAACTTCCGGATCTCGGCCACCAGCCGGCTCCTCAGGGACTTCTCCAGGCTCTCCCTCTTACTGCTGCCCTGCATCAGGGTCTCGTACGCCTCCGAGATCCTCTGGATCTCCTGCTCCAGCTAGAAGCACAGGCAGATTTCTGGTCAGTCATCTTGTTTGGTAGTTTACTCTCCTTTTAAATATATTTTTATGGTTTATTATTTTAAATTTTGCAGACATTATTTTTGTGATGAAACAGCAGTGGTCCAGAGTCACACCCACGCTGCATTGCTTGTGAGCAAGATGGACACATTAAGCCTCGGTTTAATTCGGTAGGTGTGTTCGAACAACTTGATTGACCTGCACAGAGCCCTGACCTCAATTCCAATGAACACCTTTGGGATGAATTGGAACGGCAATTGCAAGCCGGGCCTTCTTGTCCAACATCCCGACCTCACAAATGCTCTTTTGGCTGAATGGACACAAATAACCATAGACACTAAAATCTTGAGGAAAGCCTTCTCATAAGAGTGGGAGCTTTTATAGCCACAAAGTAGGGGCCAACTCCACGGTAATGTCGAGGGTTTTGGAATGAGATTTCCAACCATCTCAAATGGGTGTGATGTTCAGGTGTCCACATACGTTTGGTCATATAGGGAATAATTGTGGAAAACACCACATAATATCAGTCTGGTATGTAAACATAAATATATACATAAACGTGCCTGGAGCATGTGGGACTGCAGACTACCTACTGTGTACACACAGTAAAAGCTCACACACTAAAGGATATATATAATCCAGAGGAATGTCAGCAAACACCACTCCCTGTGTGAGACTGATTTATATCTGCATTCCTGGGAGCTAATTTCCACAGTTCCAGGTGCAGGTAGTGCAGGCGCATGTGCGCGCACACACACAGACACACACACACACACACCAGAGTTGGAGGCAGGGTGCCAGTACGGTAAAGATGTGCATGCCTGCGCCTCGGCTGTGGAGACAGGCAGAGAATTGAAATAGCGGCAACGCCCACCATTACAGCAGCCACTCTAGCATGTTTACGCAGGGCTGTGGCCCGACGGTCCGGGGAAACTTTCCAACCCCAGCAATTATCATTCTTTGAGGCTGAGAGAATGCAAAAAGCTGGGTGACGTAACTCTGCAGCGGCGTCTTCATACGGTTTCCAATCTGCCATAGAAAGTTTGGAAATAACCTCTTAAAATTGCCATTGAGGGCATCCTATGAAATTAATACTCTACCCATCTCTATGGCATCTAACAAGGTGTTATGTTTTAAAGCCATTATCAGCTAGTTCTGTTTTTAGTCATTGTTTTTATGTAGAACTAGGCAGTAACATACTTATGTGGTTGCATTGTATTTCCCACCAAATTATCTGGATTGGGGCAATGAAAAAGAACAAACACTATTGTTCAAGTGAAAATGGACGAGGATGAAAGTAAAATAAAATGAAGGAATGAAAGTGGAAAAAAGGCGATGATGGATGAAAGTGAAAATGCAGCATGATGAAAGTACAACAGATCCTTTCAGAGCAGCTTTGCACACTCTCCCTGTCAGCTGGGACAAGGGTCACGACCTCATCAACTGGTGTCTAACATGCCCTGGAGCCCAAATCTATGGCCCCCCTGGAAAAAAAGGCCGCACACACACACACACGACCCCCCGCCTGTAGAACAATGCAGTTGTGTGAACACAGTGGTGGACACGTACAGCCGATGGCAGCAGCTGTCCTAATGATCTTCCATATACAGACTGAGGAGTGTGTCTGTGGTGACTGAATGCGGGGACAGCTGCTATCTGGCTTGTTTCCCTTCATTAAGTGACATGCCGTGGACAACTCTGCTATTCCGTGGAGGCGCGCCAACATTAGGAGGTAGCATGTGTTGTGTTCATTCATCGAATAACTTCAGATTAAACTTGCACCTGTTATGGATCGGCCCCAGTGGAAAACTACTGTCAGTCCTAGACATGTATAAGTGCACGCGTCCAACCAAAGCCGTGCTAAGGGTGGAATGTTCTCACCTTTTGAATGCGGGACGCCTTCTCACGGTGATTCTCCAGTTCCTGCCGGAGCCTCTGATTCTCCTGCATCAGCAGATCCATCTGACGTGGCTCCTCCACGCCAGCAGGGGGCAGACTGGTGTACACGCCGTAGCAGACCTCTGTCGGCAGCTGGGCTGGGGCAGCATACCTGAAAGTAGGGAAGTTTGTTGTTGAGCTCATCAGGTATCCATACGTGTTATGACTACTACTAAGTTCTCAGGAGTGTGACTAAGCTCACAGACCGCCGATTAACGTGAGCAACATACTTTTGTGAAGAATCCTGGGCAACGCAACTAGCCTGTATGAGAATGAACATGCCAACTCCACCCTGGTTACGTTAGCATCTTAAGTGTTTCAGAAAAGGTGGTCTGAATTCCAACCTAAGTATGCAATGATTCATATGGTGTGAGGTTAGGAATGCGAGGCACAAAACAATACGTGGCTCTGAGGCCATTTAACCAATGGATACGCCTATAGGAATGAGTATACTATCAATATGAGGATTACTTGTTACAGGGCCATTACATTTCAGCATCTAACATCTGTAATGGTCTCACTGTAGGGACAACACACCCAAAAACACACCTGTGCTGCTGGCTTACATCCCGATACACACACTGGGGCGCAGGTTCAGGGATGGGCATGTATCCCTGGGACGTGATAGGTACAGGTGGGTAGTCGGGATATGCGCTCCCTTTGTCCTGTAGGCCATAGTAGCTCAGCTCCGGGTAGCTATGCGAGGAGCTCTTGACCGCCTCGGACACGACTGTGTCGCCGTTCCTCTCCAGGGACAGCTGCAGGAGCCGCTCGCTGAGCGACCGCACGTGGCCTCGCTTCAACTCGATCAGCTGGTCCTCCGCTGCCACCGCTGCATGGTAGTCCCCCTGGCGGAGTTGCGTGTGGGGGCCCAGGGCGACGCACTGCTGGGCCTGGTATTGGGAGTGTGCCTTAGCCTGCTCGTAGGTGGGCAGCGCCTCTCCGTGTTGCTGGTACAGCTGGTAGCTGCTCTCCGAGTGCTGGTAGTCTCCCTGGTACTCCTGCCCTTGAGGCTCCTGGCGGGCGGAGAGTTGGGGCGTCGAGGGCTCTTCCTGGTTGAGGCTCTCCAGCGAGGAGCGGGGGCTCCCAGCCGGGGGACCTCCAGCTCCTGGCCCTCCTCCAGGGGATCCACTACTGCCCCCACGCAGGGCCTGCTGCTGGATGGCCAGGAGGGTGAGGGTGTCCGTGGGGTTGCCGTAGCGTAGCTGTTCCTGAATCAAGCGGTGCAGCACCGTGCCAGACGGCTCTTCTGTGGACGCCATGTTGGTTCTTTGTGTTCTGTTTATGGAAGCTGGTGGATCAGGTGTATGTGAGGTGTGTATGGATGGCCGTGAACCTGAAACAGGAAAAAACAATGATAATCAATAGGAATGCTGTGGGAAATATCAGGCAATGAACAGGTTTCCATGTTAATATATGCCTGTGCTCTTCCAAAACCTGTCTACTGTATACATTTCTTTAAAAATACCTCTAAATGACTTATATCCCATAATTTACTATAGAACAGTAGAGAAGAAATCATGAATTACTTGAGAGATGAAATTTCTTATACACCGAATTAACTCTAAACGTTATTATATACTTTTTGATTAGACTATACGCTTCCTTAAGTGAAATAAATTGTCCACAACATGTTTGATCGTTTAACCGCACAGTTATAGCGACACCTTACTAAAAGTTCGTCAAATTCCATTCTAAAAAATTAGAAACCAACGATGAAACAAATAATGACGAGGCGAGGCAGACACGATGATCACATTTATTAAATAGCCTACTGTATATGTTTAATGTGCACAATTACAGTTTATCATTTCAAAGCTTGAATGTTAAAATGTATCGGAATACTGGTTCATATTTCCAGCACAAACTAAAACAGTTCTTACCAGTTCACGCTCTCATCCCAGCAAAACGTCCACGATATGTAACGAAGTCAAATGTAATCCACAACGTTTGGTTTAAACCGTTATTATCCTTCCACGGCGAAAACTGCGGTGTGCTCTGTTCGGAACCTGCTCAACACTGAAATGGTTGTCGAGGGCACAGCAATAATAAGTAACTGAGAACCGACGGACGGAGGTCGGAATGTCAGGAATGTGAGAGCGAGAGGAGGTCCCTGGGGGATCAAAAGCGTAAACCACACGATTCCAATGGGGGAGGAGGAGGCCGACATGAATAAATGCAATTTTCTTCACAATCATGAGGATGGCTAGTGTTATTATAGTGTTGGAACTGAAGTGTTGTGCATTTTGTTCAGGATAAACACTTATTGAAGACAAACATACAGGGAAACAAACAGGCATGAATTAAACGACCAAACATTTTAATAACAATGCGAATAACGTAACCAAACAATGTGTGTATGAAAGCACGTTTCACATTTTTCATATTCTGTACGTTTCACATTTTTCATATTTTGTCTGATATAAACTTTCAGATTAAGTTGGTAGGAATGGCATACAGACTCCCTCACTCTCCTAGGCCCCTTTTATAAAGAACGTTTTGACTAATTATTTTATTATTATACAAACAGTCTTAGTCTTGTAGGTAAAATAAAAGGAACACATTTTCATTTTCATACCTGCGGTGGCCATTTAACACATTGCCTTGGAGGCTTACAGTACAGACCTTAATTGTTGGCGAATCAGAAATGTTTCTATCGTGAAAAAACAGCAATTGCACAGGAATCTATTTTTATCTTGTCAGAAATAATGGCTGGTTATGTATTAAGAATGCCTACTGTTTGGGGGGGGGGGGAGCCCACTAGATTCCTATGAAGCCTACTAGAGTTCTGTGTAGCTCAGAGGCCTACAGTATGTACAGTAGCTCACTAGAGTCCTATCTAGCTCACTAGTGTCCTGTGTAGCTCACTAGAATCCAATGTAGCTCACTAGAGGCCTATGTACAGTAGCCCATTAGAGTATTTTTTAGCTCACTAGGGTCTGGTGTAGTTCACTGCTGTCCTGTTTAAACAGGACTCTACTGAGCCACACAGGGCCCTAATGACGTAGGAAAAGGGTCCATAACAGGGTAGGCTAGTGAACCTTAATGGAGGAGGGTAATCAATCAAGGCATTGATCAAAGTGGTTTAAAATGTTCTAGCATGTATCAGCTAATCCAGTGTCTCCAAACCATGGTCCTGAATAATTACCATCCTGTAGGTGCACTCCAACTGCACATAATGTAGCCTCATTCAGCTTCTCAAGCGGCTAATTATTAATCAGGTGTGATGAATCAGGATTTGAACTAAACCATCATGTCCGTGGTTCTCCAGGACCAGGGTTGGAGATCCGTTCACTAATCCGGTGACATAATGGACAGGATGAGAGCTTGACAACCCAATGTTTTGTGGGTAATATGTCAGAAAAAGGGGTGTACGGGTAGCTGTCCATCGGAATATGTCTTACCCGTGACCAGGACATTGAAAGGCTTTGTGCAGAGTGGGACAGAAAGCTAAACAACAGCACCTGCTTGACTACAGGCTCAAATCCTCTGTATGAATCAAACACACGAACAGCAGGCTTCTCCATTTTCCCTCCAAGGTCCGGCGAACCAGGAACTCAACAATGTGCCATTTTGTGAGGCTGTGAACTTCAAAAGGCATAAACTATGCACTATAAAAAACAGTTTTGGAAGGCTTTCTCTAGAGAATTATTAGCCATACGCAAAGGGGGAACACAAATCTACATAAAAGGCTGTATTATGTCTCTTTGAAGACCAAAGACCAGTTGGAGATATTTATTACCTATGGACCCAGCGGCTATGTAGACAGCATCAGAGATACTGACTGGCCACTAAATTTGCGGTGTTGTGTATAGCCCAGAGCATACTGTACAATGGACACATGCAGAGTCAACACTCTCTTTTCTTTACTGACCCTTAGCCAGCCACATGAAGCATTAAACTACTGACTAATAATTGTAGTAGTAACGCATAGATAGTCAATTCCCATAGTGTTACCAACTTCTGTGCAAGTACGTCGAGCTATCCTCTGGCACTTTGTTTGGGACAGTTCTGTCTTTCTTTTTACCATTCATGGTTCAATTGAACATCGTGAAGGAATGAATCAGTAACTCATGCTTCAGATGCTAGATGAAGGTTTGCTTTGGGAGCAACATAACCAATAATCCAACCAATAATAATAAGAATCACAAGGTTCTACAACTCTCTTCCAGCAAATCAGAAACAAATATTGAACAAATGATTAGGCATAAGTGGGTGTGTTATATGACCAATATACCACGGGTAAGTGCTGTTCTATTGGACAATGCATCACAGAGTGCCTGGATCCAATGCTTAGCTGTGGCGTATTAGCTGATGCTTTAATGCTTTTATAAATCATTTTCCAACACAATTAAAGGAGTTAAAGGCTAATGTGACATCATACCCATGGTATACAGTCTTGTATAATATCAGCCAATCAGCATTCAAAAATCAAAACATTGTTTAACATAGATTTATATCGATATTTAGTGTTTAGTATATATAATGCACTGTATATCCTTTATATACACTATATAGCCAAAACTATATGTGACCATCAATCACACTCATGAGATTTTGGATATCCCATTCAAAACCATGGGCATTCATGTGGGTTTGCCCCCTTCCCTCCCTTGTGGCAATATCAGCCACCAGTCTTCTGGGAAGGCTTTCACAAGATTTTTGAGTGTATTTGTGGGAATATGTGCCAATTTATCCAAAAGAGCATTTGTGATGTCAAGCAATGTTGGACAAAAATTCCTGGTTTGCATTCGCCGGTCCAATTAATTCCAAATGTGTTCGGTGAGGTTGAAGTCGGGGCCCTGTGCAGGCCACTTGAGTTCCACAACACCAAACTCATCGACCAATGTCTTTATGAACCTCGCCTTGTGCACAGTTGGACAGTCATGCTGGAACAGGAACAGGCCTTCCCCAAATGTTTGCCACTAAGTTGGAAGCACCCAATTGTCTAAAATGTCTTTGTATCCTGTAACATTAAGATGACCCTTCACTGGAACTAAGGTACCTAACCCAAACTGAAAAACAGCCCCAGACCATTAACCCTCCTCCACCATTAGTACGGATGTCCACATACTTATGGACAAATAGTGTATTTTTTCACAACATTGTGCCTTGCTGAACATGATCCAAGGTTCATTACCCGCTGTTTAACCTACATCCAAAATCTAGATAATACATTTCCTCTGGTGTCTTTCCTGAGGGGTTCAGACTTCCTGTGTTTCGCCCTTCCTAATCAAAGCACATTCCACACATGTTTCCGGTGCTGGTGGGTATTCCTAAACATACTTTTGTTTTTAAACACAGCCTGTAGGTCCCGGGCGGCCATTTGCAATGAAGCTGGACACTCGATCAGCAAAGTATTAAAGGTGTGTTTGAATGTTCCCTTTGAACGTGGACAGTGGTGTATGGTGGAAGGCTCTGTTAAAAGCATGGTGTGTCATTTAACACCTCTGACCCACACCCCCTCCTTCGTCTGCTGTTTAACTCTGAGCCTCAGGGCCCGGCCTCTATTGTGGCAGACTTCCTGTGAACTTCCATTGGAATGCTGTGTGGGGTGGCCCTTTGAAACGATGAACATTAGAGACTTCCTTGGTGATAATGGACATCCAAAGTCTGCAGTCTTGAACGTTTCTATTGTCTACAGGATTAGACAGGCAACTAATAAAGGCAAATTATATTTGGCGCATCATTTGTTGATAAATATCCTTTCGGGCTCTTTTACAAAATGAAGACAAAATGCATGTTGAAGTGAATTAAGTAAATACAATCGAAATGGCAACTGATCAAAATGACAGCCTTGTGTAATCGACAGGGCCGTCGCTAGTGGGGTGAAAGGTGGTGACAATTATAGGGGCCCCCACTGCACAGGGGGGCCCCACAAAATCCAGCAGTTATACTATATAGGGCCCTGTTATGTGAATAATTCTAATATTTATATTAGTTCTATGCCTGAGATTTTAATGAAACCACAGAAACATGCAATTTGGTTAAAGAAGCTTTCCAAATATCTGCTCCTGTCCCCTCCCTAAAATGGTTTAGTCAGATCCGAAGTATAATTATTCAGTTAATGACAAACAGTAGATGGACCCAGAGCCAATGAAGTTGTAAGTCCCACCCCAACTCGTGAACAGGACCAATCAGTTTTGAAGCGGCAGCTGAAGTTAACTATGAACTTGGTGGAAGAGCAGGAGACTGACTGTCTGATTGAAAATGTCAGGGAAAGGAATGCATAAATCAGGGTACCAGAAACAGAAACGACATGAAAAGAAGGAGAGTTAGGCCAGGACAGTGGCTGTATCCAAGTCATGTTAGTGTATTGTCATTTTTTTCGCTGCCCAAATAGGAAATATACCGTCTACACTTTTCATTACTAGCTCGCAGCAAAATCGACCGAATGATTACGTTGTCAAAATCCCATCTGTATTTTGCTATTGTGAATAGAGTTGGTTTGTAAAACACAAAAAAATTAACACGAGTCACGAGTGCACCTGCCAGATGTTGATGTAATTTATTAGTCAAGAAAACACAAATACAGCAAACTGCTCTTACAGTTATTAGCTTTATAATGCAGTTCCATATATCAGCTATTAGCTTATATAACGCAGTTCCATATATCATCTTTATTAATAATGTAGCCAAGTGGGAAAAACTGACTACAAAGGTAGTATCATAAGATAACAAGCACTGCCCCTTTAAGTGAGTACCACAGTGATGCGTTTCCTGTGTGCCAGATTTGGTAGAAGGGTGTACAGCCACATTGGTAGAGCAGGATCACAGTGGTGTTGAGTGGAAGCAAGGGCTCTTTAGGTTGAATTGCATCTTTTACACTGTGAGAACAAGTCCACTGCCGTATTTTGTTAGAGGCAAAGTGCCTATACTCTCTTATTTTTGTGGATACAATTGTGAACTGGAAGTGGTAGACCTGAACCATAAGAAGCTGTAAGTTCTCCTATTGACCGCTGGAGTTTCAGTACACCCAGCAATCAGAATAAAAAACCCCAGAAAGAAGTATTGTGTCTGGTGTTGGTCAATTCAAAACCGGACTCATCACAATAAAATAAGACAATGAGTCATTATAGTGGTTGTATTATATTTGTTTTTATTTCTTAATGTTTACTTTTTGATTTATGAATTATCACAGACTGGTGGGGAAATATATTGCTGGTCCTTTTTTAAATTGGTTTTATAACTTAACAATGTTTTTGTTAGTTTTTATTAGTTGTAATATTTGTATACATTTGTATGCAAAAGTGTAGGCACCCCTGACAATTCCCATTACTTTTTATTTATAAATAGGCTAATTGGGTGTTTGGGTCAGCAATTTCTTTTTGATCTATCAAATAACTGAAGGAAACTGTAATATTTCAGTAGTAAAATTAGGTTTATTGGATGAACCGAAAATGTGTAATATGCCTCAAAAGGAACTTAGATAGGTGCTTTAATTTGGGCACCCCAAAAGACATATCATATCAATATTTAGTTGAGCCTTTAGCAGAAATAATAGCCTCTAGACACTTCCTATAGCCTGTAATGAGTGTCTGGATTCTGGATGAAGATATTTTGGACCATTCCACCTTGCAAAACATCTCCAGTTCAGTTAGGTTTGATAGACAGCCTGCTTCTAATCAACCCACAGATTTTCAATGATATTCAGGTCTGCGGATTGGGATGGCCATTCCAGAACATTGTACTTGTTCCTCTGCGTAAATGCCAGAGTCGATTTTGAGCAGTGTTTTGGGTTGTTGTCTTGTTGAAATGTCCAGCCCCGCCATAACTTCAACTTTGTGACTGATTCCTCTACATTATTCTCAAATAGGCTATCTGTTGATATTGAGTGGAATACAAGCGACCCTCAACTTTAACAATGTTCCCAGTACCGGCACTACCCACACAGCCCCACAGCATGATGGAACTTCCACAAAATTTTACTGTGGGTAGCAAGTGTTTGTCTTGGAATGCTGTGTTATTTTGCCACCATGTATAATGCCCCTTGTCATGACCAAATAACTCCATCTTTGTTTCATCAGTCCACAGCATCTTCTTCCAAAATGAAGCTGGCTTGTCCAAATGTGCGTTTGTATACCTCTAGCGACACTGTTTGTGGCGTGTGTGCAGAAAAGGCTTCTTTCGCATCACTCTCCCATACAGCTTCTCCTTTTGCAGAGTGTGCTGAATTGTTGAATGATGCACAGTGACACCATCTGCAGCAAGATGATGTTGTAGGTCTTTGGAGGTGGTCTGTGGGCTGTTTTTGACCGTTCTCACCATCCTTTGCCTTTCAATATTTTACTTGACCTGCCACTTCTGGCCTTAACAAGAACTGTGCCTGTGGTCTTCCATTTCCTAACTATGTTCTTATATTCAGCAGTATATGATAAGGGTGATAGGGGCCCACATCAATATTTTTTCAGGGGGCCCCGAATCCTCTAGCTACGGCCCTGGTAATCGATAATACTGTAGATTAAGGAAGTATTGACAATATGGGAGAACTGTTTTGCAAGAAATACACTAACTTAATCTACCATTTGTTTAACTGGAGACATGACATGACTTGACGATCATCAATGTTCAGCATGTTACTATAAATTACTTTCTAAAGATCAAATGTTGTTAATTTCTTTTGGCACAAGTCTTAATGGCATTTCATGGAAAACAACAATGCACTACTAAACTGAAGGAGTTTGTCTAGCACAGCAGATTCAGTGGCCATCTATTGTAATGGGTTTGCGGACAGTAAGACAGTAGCACGCCATTGAAATTGTATGGACTTACTTATGGAACAGTGTGTAGGAAAGTGGAGCATCATGGGATAGGATGTTCAATAGTGTGGGAAAGAAGAGGGTTGAATGTTAGTAACAAGATAAGGTTGGATGGGGAGGAATGCGACAGAATAGGCTTGGCTTTGGGTATGAAGGATACTTTATTTAAGGTCTCAGATATTTGGAAAAGACTCTCAAATTCAAAAACAATAAGCACAAGATGGAATCTGTTGGAATGTTATTTTGTTTTGTTCAGCAACCTACACTGGATATTGTAATGTATTATTTCAATAGGAAGCCTTCAGCTGTTGACGTATTATCTTAATGAACCTGGGAAGTCTTCGCGCATCAACGGGAGGCTAGAATTGTTTTACTTAATCAAAATTCCTCATTATAAACGTCTGATTGGGAACATACGACACAAGTCTTCAGTAAATATTACACCAACAACTACAGCAAAGCTATTGAGCAATCTTCTGTTGCTCCATCAATTCCAGTTGATGGTCCGGGCATTTCCAACAAATGCTTTAACAGTTAGATTTCAGTTAATGACTCATAAGATCAGAATTTCCTAAGCATGTGACTAGCTGTTACAGGTGTTTGTGTTAGCGACACAACCTCACCTGGCCTTGTTGAAAACCACACACAGCACTCACATTTCAAACCAGTGGAAAGAATTCAAGAGCGGGTTGAAAGAATTCAACTTATTTGTGCGTGTGCTTGTGTGTGTGTGTGTGTGTGTGTGTGTGTGTGTGTGTGTGTGTGTGTGTGTGTGTGTGTGTGTGTGTGTGTGTGTGTGTGTGTGTGTGTGTGTGTGTGTGTGTGTGTGTGTGTGTGTGTGTGTGTGTGTGTGTGTGTGTGTGTGTGCGTGTGTGTGTACTGTTGCATTTAATTCTGAAGAGACAGTTAGCAGCTCTACCGCTCTGGCTTTCTATGTCAAACCGGACTGTTGAGATTCTTGCGCCTTGATATCTGATACACTTTTCTCTTGAAAACAGTTAAAAAAATCAACAAACAAAATCATAAGCATTTTTCATGGTACAGTACTGGTTGACACTTCTTACCTCATCAGCTTTAACACTAATTTCTCTCAGCCCTGTTGAGTATAAAAACACACTTAAATGTTATCTTACTTATTGGAACACCTGACTCTGAATATTGGTAATGTTTGGCCAACATGTTTAATTAAAAAAAGAAACACAAACGAATCCACACAGATGAGATTTCTTTCACCACATTCTTGAAGTTTAAAACGTGAGCACTGCGATGGTATTTAACAAGGCCAGCTAAAGTCGCTTTTACACTTTTTTGTGTTTTTAGTTTCTTAAACTAGATGAAGATCATACCATATTTTAGGAGACATTTATGCAGGTAACTAATCAAGTAAATCAAAAGGGTTCACAAATATTTTCACACAACAGTTTTAGTCCCAGCGAGTAGGGCAGTGTCTCAGTCAGGATGTCGTCTATCACCTTCACTTATTCCCTAGGCTAATAAACACGTCAGTGAGACCTGCCTTGACTGAGTTTAAGTTGCTCACGAAACAACTTGATGACACATTGTCTTAAGTGTTGCACAGTACTACTAAGGACAGGATATTATTCAGGAATGTCTTGAGACGTCACAACATCAACTTTGGTGGGAAAGAACACTGAACGTTTAGTCTCCTGGTTGAGGGAGCTTTGATGAGAACCAGACACATATCTCAACATTTACATTCCCGAGTCCGCTTGCCATTGCAGAAATGAATCAGGGCCTTAATCACAAATTGAATATCACAGAAATAATCTGGTAAAAGCTAAATGTATACAAAACATTTTAAACTTTTGAGGGGTATGATGTAGAATTCTTTGGTTCCAGAATTATGGGATGTTGTGTAAGCTACCTTTTAACTATGAATACATCTACCGTAGTTGCCGCAGGCAGTCAGGTCTGTGGTTTCAAGGCTTTAGATTCCCATCAAGGATATGTGATGTGCTGCATACAGACAAAACTATCAATGCCATTGTATATCACTCACACTCTTTTAAAGACTTGCCTCAAAGAGTACAGCAACTGCAACACCACTACACCATATCTAAAATGTGTTTGTGCGTAAATCAGGCCCACAGAGAGTTTTTAGCCTGTCATCTAAACGGTCTAAAAGTGAGAGACCAATGACACGGCAGTTATGCCTCCAGCCATGACATCCGTTACTAAAACTGGGGTGGGGGTGAGAGGGTGAGAATGCCAGTCATTCAGCCATGATCGGCATGTGTGCCCCCCAGCACATAGCTAACGGCTGCCTGCCTCTGCTGACCCGGCACATAGCGTTCGGTCAGCCATGTCAGCTACGGACAAGCAGGTTGGGAAAGAGATGACTCTTTATGACTGGAGCCTCGACGTTCTGTGGGGCTTCCCGTTGACAGACATGGCCCATAGTTCAGATGGACTCTGTGTATTGTTTGCTAATAATAATCCTTGGGCAGCTATAGGATTATTACTTCTGTGATTTGTTGGGCGTGGGGTGGTTTTAATTGAAAGGGACTTTATTTAATAACATGGCTTTATTATGTGAACATGTTTCAGCTTTGAAATACATAAAACACAGCAGCTTATTGCTGTACATGTCAGCCCCTTTCACATTAGGAACAATGCTTTGTTCTCTGCTCAAATAAAGTGCCATTTGTCTATTTCAGACTGTTTATTTTTAAGACATCGGGTCGGAATGTTCTTGGGGAAAACATCTATTTTGGGATAAGTTATGTCCAAATGATGTACAGCCTGAAGGTGAAACACCAACTTAAAATAGTTCAGAAGAAGGGAAGATGAAAAGTGTGATTGTTCTAAACTAAAAGAGATAGGCAAAAGTTAAAATTGAGTCAAAGTTGAATACACGATTTCTATCGAGTTCATTGTACTTTAAAAAAAAGTCCCCTCCTGATGCAGCAATTAAAATTATTTTTTTTAATTATGAAATTGCAAGCATATGGCAACTGAAAGATATTGGAAAAGTTCTATAATTGAATAGTTATTTTTTCATCCTTGAATCCCACATAGGTACACTTATGATTTTTCAACTATACAAAGGGAAATAATTTTATTAAAAAGCCAACCTAGACCACCATCAAAGTTAGCTGAAATTTAAAGGCTGTATAAATAACACTGTATCTAACAATGTATTAAAATACTCATTGTGGGATTCCAGCTTTGTTTTCTTACCCACCAAGAAAAACACTGGGCCCAGTTTCAGTAACAGCTACAAATGTAGAGCCTGGATGTTAATCCCGGTCAAGCCCTGTGGTCAGGAAGAACCACAGAAGAAGAACCACTCCTGACCCAGCCATGTCCCAGACCAATTATCCAGAGCCACACAACCTTTGGATGCCTCCACGTCCGGACTCGTCTGTACTCCTCACTCCAGACAAGGCCTTGATTGGAGGCAGGCACAGTTAGCATGGTGCTTCACTCCTCCAGGGGATGTATGTAGGAAGGGAGCTTCCAAGAATCTCTGGGCCATTCCGGAATTCACAAATGGGACTCCCTAGGCCAGTGTTTACAGTTCCAGGCCAATGCTACCCTACAATTCACGTCTGACCATGTCATTATCTTGGACTTGCTTAGGGGTGAGTTGCTAGTGCTTTAACATTCTGTTTGTGCCTTATTGGACGCTGCGGACATCTCCGTCTCTAACTCCTGAGAGCACTTAGCCACAGAGACAAATGCGTGCCTCATACCAAGTCTCTTTTAGATGTGTTAAATGGTATTGGATGGAGACGTCTAGACACAGGGTTGGGTTTGCCGTAATGTTGGGTAGCAAGTTGCATGTCAAATTAGAAAACTATCTTTGTCAGGCCAGCTGTCGTGTGGTTTTGTCACATCGGTGATTGGTGATCTTTGTGACAGCATTTATAAGATGCTTTGTGTTTCTCGTCAACTTGTCACTGATAAACATTGACCCAGCTTTACTCATTGCCAGTAGTTATCTGATATTACATCAGGACACATTCCTTTCTTATCTTTATGTAGACATGATTCATCAGAATACTAAAACCACAACTCAAGACAGAGTGGAAGAAAATTGGTCTGTTGGGTCACATCTGGCGGTCTGTCTGTGATTGTCTCGACAATTGGTGACTTGTGGTGGATTATTTGCCATGAAATTGGTGTGTGCATGTGTGTTGTGTATACCCGCAATTGTACCATACCATACCATACGGTATTACTCTTTCAGATTAGTTGGAGATGGCTAGGTATATTGTTAGCCTTAGTGCATTCAGACTGCACCGTGGTCATCACAACAGCTTTGTTTACACAGTGCAGGTGTTCAATCGCTGTTAATACTTAATCAAAAGTAGTCTAAAGTATGCACATATAAAGGTTGTGATTTATTGGATAGACATAATCTACCATAGTGATATGCAAACTATTTCTGACGTTTAAAATATGGACAGAACAATCTCGTTTCATTCAACTGGGCGAAATCGTATTATTATTAATGAGCGAGTCAATGTCAGAAACTAGAGAGGAGAATTTAGAAACATTGCACGAGAGAATATTTATATTTTGAGACTTAATCCCATGTTCCTCAATTTCCAACTTTATTTATTTACATGCATGAATGTTGTTATGAGTTTGAACTGCAACTGCTTGAAAAGAATAAGTCAGATTCAAGATCGCAAGTGAAAGACCTTCTCTGGAAAAAAGTGTCTCCTTTACCATGGAAACTTTAAAGCAGTAGCTAAAACCTTTATGTCACATCTCTCCGTCAATAAAAATAATAAAATGCAGCTAGTGTACCATGTTCTTTCTAACTAGGAATAGTTCAGGCCCTGTTGTAAATGTGATGGCACTTCACATTGAATTGAATTGGTGATTTTAAGAGCAATTGATTTGGCTATTTTTTGTAGATGGCCTTAATTCCCTGTCTGATTACCTTAGTGCCTTCGCAAAAATCACAAAAACCTCTCCCAGAATACAAGGGGAAAATGTAAAATTACTTTTTACCATACATTCCCTGGTTTCAACATTATTCCCTGGTTTCACCATTGTTGTGGTGCTTGTTTCTCAGAAGTATAGACATGCATGTTAATAAAAATATATGTTTTGTACAAGTAGTTTTTTCTATTGGACAAGTAAAAAAACAGACTTAGTGGCCATTAAAGTTAATGCCATCCCCTGCTGAATACAATTTAGTGCTCAAGGTATAAAAAGTATTGCTTGTAATTTTCAGCAAAAGATGTAATGAAAAAACAAAGCCTAATAATTCACCTAATTATACTTACTTCCTGTTAGTGCTGTGTGGAACAGGATTAAATTAAAATACAGGATCTGTATTAGAGAGAGCAAATGGAATGCAGAAAACATTTACTGAATTAATGGAATGTACAAAACATTGGTTACGATGGTTAGTGGTCTGAATACATTCAAACTGTAATTACATAAACTAAACTAGTTTGTTCATCAGTACTTATAGCTCAGGTCACTCAACTTAAATACTACAAATATTTTCTACGATCTGCTTATTAATACTTCTCCTTTTTCACCAACACAATTCGACCATACCAGACTTCGTTGGTTTAAAATCTTTGTTTGAAATGGCTAGCTTTAGACAAATGCTATTGGCAGCTGAGCAGGTAAATATTTACTATAACCGATTCGAAATATTTTGTTGGACATGACTGAACATTTCCCTAATAAAGAGTCCTTAACACAACTCCACTGGCATGTTTTGTTGGTCAAATTAACTGCAACACCAGAACACGTGTTAAGAATATTAGGTCACGGTAATTGACGCCCAATTCTTGAAATATGGCCAGGGGCACACCTAGATCCCTACACGGGAAGGGACGACACAAGCCAAGGGTGTGTTACGGAAGACTAAAACATAACTCAATACCAAACTCTGGTCTTGGGTCGGCTCGCCCTGCAAAGCCGCTCGTGACCCAAATGGATTTTACTATAGTATACACCTATTCCTGCTACGCTGAGTAGACATTGCGGTCAACGCATACACAATGGATGAACGTACATACTGACCAAAGGTTTTCATGATATTCCAGTCTCCATCAAAACGGTTATAAGATTATAATAAAACCTTGTCAGTAGCCTAGCCAATGAAGGATCATGTGAATATACACATATAATAGCTAATGTTTACCAATGTCTCTGGTGGGCAATTTTATTAATTTAATTTTTATCTCAGATGTTAAAATGCCAGGCAAAATATTTAAATATTTATAATTTAGGCTTTGTTTAGCTGCTGCTCCTTTTAAAGGATTTGTTTGAGTGAAGTTGGAACTCCACAGGTTGGAACTTGACCTGTGATTTGATGGAGGCAAATGTGACTGAATATGTAAAAAATGTCTAAATATGTAAATCAACCCGACCCGATCCCAGATAAGGGTATGTATGTATGTATGTATGTATGTAGGTAGGTAGGTAGGTAGGTAGGTAGGTATGTAGGTATATATGTATGTAGGTAGGTAGGTAGGTAGGTAGGTATGTTAATCAACAACAGTATGTCAAACCCTGCTGCGTGCTGGATAATTTTACCAGTTTGGCCTTCCTGAAAAGCTAGCAGCTGGCCATTTCAGGCAAACTAAACCAATGGCTTTAGCAAAAGTTCACAAGTATGGCGCCTTCCAGCTTTATGGCTTAGGGTTCTGCTAGTAGTTGGTGAAGAAAGACCCTTAACATTCCTCTGTATCTTCTGCTGAATTCCAGCATTAAGTGTGAAGCCTGTTGACTTTCAACAACCTCCCCTAGCACCAGCTACACCGACCCCCAGCCCACCAGCTCCACAGCCCGCCCAGCCCACCAGCTCCACAGCCCGCCCAGCCCACCAGCTCCACAGCCCGCCCAGCCCACCAGCTCCACAGCCCGCCCAGCCCACCATCTCCACAGCCCGTCCAGCCCACCAGCTCCACAGCCCGTCCAGCGCACCAGCTCCCCAGCCCACCCCAGCCCACCAGCTCCACAGCCCACCAGTTCCACAGCCCACCAGTTCCATAGCCCACCAGCTCCACAGCCCACCCCAGCCCACCAGCTCCACAGCCCACCAGCTCCACAGCCCACCAGCTCACCAGCTCCACCTCCCGCCCAGCCCACAGTCTTGCTCTTCACAGACTGAAGGCCCTGGCCTCGGCTCACTGATGTGGAGACAAAAAGCACTTCCTGCCCATAACAATGGTGTTGCTTGGAATTCCAAACTTCCCTCACCCCCGCCGACAGTTGATGGCTCAACAGGAACACCAGTGTGAAAGCTGCTCCCAAATAAAATGCCTGTGTAGATACTCTGGAATGTCTAAATGTTGTGAAAAGAGGATGCCTGGCGTGGGAATTTAGCTTATCGTATTATTCCAAAGAATCCCAGATGCATGAGCAACAACACAGGCAGGAAGTGGTAGAAGAGCACCATGTAGTTGAATGAGAGATCACACATACACCCATGTTTTACCTAAACTCACGATCCACGCATGAAGCATTCCAGTCTTTCAAAACAAAGATGACTTAAGCATGAACCAGTGGAAAACATAGTGGTAGGTGGAGTGGAATAGTCTGGGCAGTTACTGTAAAGTATACCATACTTAATGAAAACATGACACACTGTAGAGCAGTGGTTCTCAACCTGGGGGTCCCGGCCCTGCCAGGGGGGCCATGAGAAAATAATGATTACAAAAATGAATTGTAACACAAATATTTTACTAAATACATAATCCAGATATCACTTGAAATATATAAAATCGAATAATTTTGCTCTTAAATGGACAAGGTAAGAACGTCTGCTAGTAGGAACGTTTCAAACCGCCTAGTAACACTTACCGGACCCTTCCGTGTGAGTTGACTTTCTTGAGTCCAACGGTTTTTTGCCAGATGTGACGAGACGTGCATTTTCAGACCTAAACTAACGAGGACGCATTTCACCTCACACACAACAACAGTGTATCATTTGTTGTGGTCGTAAACATAGACATACTTTTTTCACCCAGTGCTATATGGGCTAATAGGTGAGTGTTAGTACCGGCCAAGCATTGCCTCCTTTTCCAAAGTTAGGGACACAAATTATGTATGTTGTTCAGTGCCTGAACAGGGCACCGTTCACCATTCGCTCCACCAACATCATAAAAAATAAGACACAAATAATTTCATGAGTTAAATCATCAGAAATCAATAATTAATTAAATAAAGAAAGAAAATAAATATATCTCTTTTGGTAAACGCTTTGTCATGATTGTCATGACTTCATATACTGGGAAAATATTCATATCCAGCTCTGGAAAAAAGTAAGAGACCACTGCAAAATCATCAGTTTTTCTGGTTTTACTATTGCTTGGTATGGGTTTTGGTAAAATTAACATTTTTGTTTTATTCCATTAACTACTGACAACATTTGTTCCAAATTCTAAATAAAAATATTGTCAGTCAGAGCATTTATTTGCAGAAAATGACAAATGGTAAAAAAAAACTAAAAAGATGCAGTGTTGTCGGACCTCGAATAATGCAAACAAATTATGTTAATACTCATTTTTAAACAACAAAATGCTAATGTGTTAAATTAGGAATAGTTAAGAAATCAATATTTAGTGGAATAATAATAATTGTATAATCAAAAGTTTGAGAAGCACTGTTGTAGAGGATTGCAGAGATGAATAGAGTCAGACTACATCCGTATCTGATCTTGTAAATATTCCAAATATATGAAACCCACATGCTTGTTGTAGGATAAATACTATTGGAAACATTCCACTTATCAGTGCCTCGGCAAGATTCCCCACATTCCCACTTTCATTCAGAATCACTCACTTGATGGGCTTTCAAAAAATATATTTTATGTGTATATATTTTTCGATCTCCTATATTGATACTGTAAAGGTGATCAATTGTCAGTGTATGTGTACTGTATGCTTAATCCTCGGCTTTCATTATCACATACCATTTAATAATTTTATTTCTTCCACATTTTCTTTGAGTAGACACACCGTAACTTACACCAATTAAAATGTTCAGCAATAGTATTAAAAGTTTTTAGTGTGTAAGATTATGATTCTTGTTCTGTTTATAAAAAAATCTACAAATGTACTGTTTCGAATAAGTATGAATTTTTTTATGCTGCATAGATTGATTGGCAGGAGTGCCCCCTAGAGGTATTTCATATGTACATCTCTGTTCTTCATTACCCAGAGAGAGGTTCAAATAAAATCCCCAAAACTAGAACATTTATGATACAAAAATCAAAATGGGAAAGCAAAAATCATCATTAACATCCATCAAAGCTAACATTTTCAATATAACTATATTGCTGCGAAAACATTAAAATAATTTCAACTGCAGTTGTGTGTGTATTAAAATAGGTCTCTTTGACTTTGGATTTGTACAAAAAATTGTATTCTTTCAAATAGGTCGAATTTTCCTAAGTGGTTTCCAATAAGGCATGAAACAGAGTCCCACTAGCAGTCTCCAAATATAGTGTTTCTTTCATGCGCCATCGAGAGTTAACATCCACAGCAACACATTCCTCATCCCTTGTTTTGAGGCCTTAAGGAGAGAGTTACCATGGCAACCAAATACCAACGAAGACTGGAAAAAAATCTTTCTACTGCCTGGCAAAAGTCCATCCATCTTGGAGTTATGCTAAACTCCCGAAAATGTACAAAAACAACATTCCAGAACTAAGTGGCAGTCTTCAAGGAATTCTTGTTGAAAAACTAGAGGAATTCCGAGTGTCCAAAGCTACAAAAATGAAAGCATCTGTTGCAAGGATTAGTATGAGAGAAGTAGAGAAGGGCAAACAAGTAGGTAAAGTGTAGTTGTGTTCATTTGAAATCATAATCTGTCTTAAACTTGGTGTGCAGCCTGAACTTGGGTGAAGTGTGTGTGTGCCTGTGTGTTTGTATATCGCGATTGTATGTGCAAGTACATGTGTCCGTGCGTGTGTTCACTGGAAATAGCCTTGTGTGTCAGAGAGAGGCCTGGGGATGTTGTTGAAAGCCCACTGCAAGATCCCATCAATGGAGCCCTGATAGGAACAAACCCAAAACCCCAAATCAGCAAACAACCACAGGGAAAACACAACAGAGTCGATCTCAGAGTCAACAATAACTGTCACTCCCACCACAAGAAGCAGACAGTCCTACGTGGACATATTTTGTGGATGTTTAAAAAATGTTGCACCGTTTCCCGTGGGCGTCAATGTGCGTAAAAGTGTGAGTCACGGCGCAGTCACCTCTCCCATGATGCACTCCACCTCGTCCTTATGAAGGAAGGGGTCTGAGAGGGACGAGCCCAACGTCTGACAGCGTGGAGTCGTACCAATCTGGGAGAACACAGGCCAAGTGAGAAAATATGCTGCAATAAGGCTTAGAAGTAACCCCCCCCACGCACACACACACACACGCACACACACTACCTGCTGTGAGCCCCTGGATTCTGTCGAGCCGCTCCAGGGTCTGGTGCAGGACGAACAGATGGACCTCCCACTGTTAAGGACAAAGACAGAGGACCGCTGACTGATGTACTGTTCACTTTTCTCTTACTACACTCTTATACTATGCAGAAATGGGTTCCTTTTCGGATTGAGTAGAACCTACTTCAGCTGTCACCATAGGAGAACCCTTTTATGATTTCCTGAAGAACCTTTTTTGGTTTGAGTAGAACCTTCTTGGTTGCATACGGAACCCTTTCCCCTGAGGAATCTACATGGAACTCAAAACGGTTCTACTTGGAACCAAAAAATATTTATTCTGGGAACGATAATTTGATTATCCTATCGGGACAGTTAAATAACTGATTGCTACACAAATTGTTCAATGTGTATTTATTGGTTTAACTGTGAACTGAAAACTGACATTTGTTTAATTACCTACAACAATAAGATATAAACTAGAAATACCCAGAATATTAATTGATGGAAATGCTGACTATTGGATAATTTATTATTAAATACAAAGAGAAAGAATTGCACTCCAGGTTTCAGTCATGTTACAACCCTGAAGCAAAGTTAATGCCGAAACGTTGGTGAATTCAATCATAAGTCACTTGGTGCTGAAACCTGGTGTGTGCGTCTTTCTTTTTGTATCCAATAATTAACTACAAGAAATATAAGACGTGTTGATGGTTAAACCACAGGGTAGTTGATGTTGTAGGTGGTCTTACTGTGAGAAGTTGCAATAAGTATGATACTTCTGAAGACACTGGAGACAGAGGGTCAGGTCTACACCAGCCTGGAGGCACAACCCACACACCTCCCTGAGCCCAACCACCTCACCTGCACACTGGTCACACGCACGCATGCACACACACACACACAGACACACACGCACGCACGCACGCACACACACACATGCACACAGTTTGTATTCTGTGCAAAATAACTCTGAAAAATGACTGGTGTTAATAGTAAGACAACCAACAGGAACCTTGTATGTGGAGACCTGGCTGTTCTTGGATGCAGTGACGCTGGACAGAGAGGTGGAGGATAGAGAGGAGAAGAAGATGTCTATGGTGGAGTTACTGGAGCTGGACTCTGTCAGCTGGCTCTGAGCCAACGGCTACAGTAGAAGAAAGGACATACGGCTCGTTCAAATCACTTAAAAACCTAGCTGAATCACGTTAGCTGGTTCGCCTAACTTAAAAACCTAGCTGAAACACGTTAGCTGGTTCACCTAACTCTAAGACCTAGCTGAAACATGTTAGCTGTTTCACCTAACTTAAAATCCTAGCTGAAACATGTTAGCTGGAGCACCTCACATAAAAACCTACAGTAGCTGAAACATGTAAGTTCACCTAACTTAAAAAGCTAGCTGAAACATGTTAGTTGGTTCGCCTAACTTCCAAACCTAGCTGAAACATGTTAGCTGGTTAGCCTAACTTCAAAACCTAGCTGAAACATGTTAGCTGGTTCACCTCATTTAAAAACCTAGCTGAAACATGTTACCTTGTTCACCTAACTTAACAACCTAGCTGAAACATGTTAGCTCATTAGCCTAACTTCACCTAGCAGTCAATTTCACTAAGTATGGCTGCATTATAATTCCAGATTGTCCTGACACAAATTTCAAATCTTCAAACTGACCTGAACAGATGGTACTGGGTAGATCCTGTCCTTTCTCACCTTGTTACTATGGCATGATTGACAGCGCCAGGTGCCACTAGAGAAAAAAAGGACACATCTCAAAACATATTTTTAAAATACATTTGATTGTTAGAGTAAAGTTAAATAAAAGATTAGTAATAATAATAAAACCATTACAAACATAGAGGCGCAGATGTCCTGACTGAGCCCCGTGTACCTGGGTATGTGGCTGAGGGGCGGGTCCAGGCATGCCATGTGGTAGGCTTTGGGACAGCCATCACAACAAATGAGCTCACCCCCATCCTTACACACTGCACACTCATCATCGTTACGCTGGGCCTGAAGGAACACACATCTGTTTTTTATCCTGGAGGGGACAATAATATTTTGTCTCCCTATTTTAGCTCTCCGCTAAGCCTATCCTAAACCTAACCTTAAAGTTGTCTGGCCTCTCTCTAGGTTTCTTCCTAGGTCCCTCCTACTAGGGAGTTTTTCCTAGCCACTGTGCATCACTTGTGTTGCTTGCTTTTGGGGGTCTCGGGCCGGGTGTCTGTCAAAGCACTTTGTGACAACTGCTGTTGTAAAAAGGGCTTTATAAAATAAATTTGATTGATTGAGTGATTGTTTAGGAAGAAAGGCAAGGTTATAAATTAACTCCTAAACAGAACCTCTATTGGCTGAACCTAAAACTAACCCCAATTATGACACTTAATGTTTTACCCTGAAAATACCTTGCTCAATTTATAAAATTTGGGTCCTCATATCTACAGTAATACTGAAATCAAACACACACAATCGAAATGTTGACATTTCATGTGTATCTTTTACCTGTCAAGTAGAGGAGGCTATTTAATTAACACACTTCCTCTCAAAATCATTAGCATGACTCATAAAATAAATTATAGGTGGTCATTACTGTACCCATAGTCACTTACATCATTCACCTTGGTGCTGGACTCCCCCTGGTGGTGGAATGTAGTAACTGCAGTCTTGTCCTCCATAGAACCAGATGAGTAACACTCACTACCAACTTTAATGCACTTCTTGGCACTTCCTGTATAAAGGCAACACATTACATATAAATCCACATGTGTGTTTAAACCAGTTGTCTTTGTACATATGGTGTTAGGTCTTTCTACACCTTAAACATTGCTATGAATGTTAAATTGATCTGTACAAATTGTAAACAAGCATTTGCAAATGCAAAAACTCTTGTTCCATTGGCAAAAAGTATATTTATCTTGTATTTAGGTCAAAAACCTTAAAATAAGACATATTTAGTTAACAAGCTGTATTTGTATTAGATAATAACACTTATTTTTAGTAAATATGCCCTGAAAATCAGTGAAATTTGTCTTGTTCCATGGGCAGATTATTTTACTTATTACAAGCAAGAAATACCTTGTATTCATATTTTTTTTACTCATTTTTATAGTAATTATTTGCAGCATGCTCCTTATTTCAGCTCTTGAGCTTCAAGAATATTGTTTTAGGTTAGAATTTTCTTTTTAAAACGTGGCCCTAATGCAAGGGTGATCCTACCTGGATAGTGGACCACATTAGGCCGGGAGTGCTGCTGGAGGGGGCATGGTCGACTGTAAATATCACATCCATGCCCCAGGACAGAGAAAGTGGACATTGCTCTGCATACGTTTGTTGTCCTTCAGATAAGATGATAAACGGCTCACCTGAATCTCTGTGGTCATGAAGGAGCTGAGGAAATCAAATAAATAAATTCCCCAGCCCCTCCCATTTTGGTCTGTCATCCTGACTGTTAGGAAATCCCCGTAAATATGTATCTAAGGTATGTTGGGACTTTGAAGAAATTACACGGCATCACTTACATGTAGCATTTACTCTTTCTATCCCAATCTCCTCTAAGTACTAACTATCATGTTATTTCATGCAGTAATACATTAACTCTCGATGGAAAATACACATAATATTATGCAGGTAGTAGCCACTAACAGATAACACCAACAAACAAACCAGAAATAAGGAGAAACACAGCCAAAAAAGTTCTCCATTCATACAATATGTCATGCTGTTACTCCACCATCCCTAGCCGTGTCTATTAACAAAACATTCACAAATGTGTATTTATATGAATCCATCTATTTCATGATGATACTGTATGTACACTCACACATGTAAACCATCACACAACCCCACTCTCATAGACATCCAGTTAGGCTTAATTTAAAAAAACTAAATGTTGTCCAGCTATACAAAAACTGAGCGCAGCGTAGCTATCCACTATGGGGAACTGCCAAATGTCCTCACCAATCAAGTTGGAAAGCCACAATTATACAGAGCTGGGAGATGTTCATTGGTCAGTATCTAGTCCTGTTTGACGGATGGACAACCCAATCCCAATACCTTCAAACCAGCTTGGTGGATGCCCTCCTCCCTGATAGAGTGCAGGCATATCACTGTATTCTACCATGCTCCCAGGGTCATTGTCCTGTCCTGTTCCGCCCCTATTTGATCATTTGAAGGAGACCATTTCACCCAAGGATCGCAGAGTGGAAAGCCCCATAGTTAGCTATAGAATATTATTGAAGTTATCTATAAAACAGCATTCCTCACTGATTCCCTGATCCAGGACTGGGAGGAGATCCCCCAGGACACCATCCGTTGTCTCATCAAGAGCATACGCAGACGTTGTCAGGAGTGCATAGAGGCACATGGGGGACATACACACTACTGAATCACATCTTGAGTTGTGGTGATGAAATTTATGCGAATTGGAACAGCATGGGATTTTAATTGTTTACATTGATTTACAGTGTGAGTTTGAATCCAGCCCTCAATCGATTGGTGATTTTGGTTTAGATTGTTATTGTGTCATTTTGTTCTCATCAAAATTACACAATGTAGAGTAAAGATTTTCATCTTCACGTTTCGTTCATCAAGACCCGATGTGTGATTTGAGTGTTCCCTTAATTTTTTTGAGCAGTGTATTTATAGGTAATCTATTATAGTTACTAGTTACACATCCATAGTTATAGTTTGTAATCTGATTACATTTCAAAAGTAACCTACCCAACCCTGTTCACAAATGACAGATTTATTTAAATAAAAAAATGAGTCTTAGGTTCACCAATACATAAACACCCTGTTAATTCAGGCAAATTTGGTTAATTAATATTGAATCTAATATTGAATGATTATATTCTTATGATCTTATTTGTGCAACCCTTTTTACCTTTAACATTTTCTTCAGTTTTGTCATAAGATCGGAGACCGGGCGCCCTCTCCTGACGCGTCAGGGATCAGATGTTCTAGTTCCCCTGTCTACTGAAACCACTGCACATAGCTCACTCATTAGGGTTGATATCTCACACCTGTTCCTTGTGTTGCAGTTATAAGGAGCCCAGTTTGATGAGAGAGCTGTGGGTTGTTCTATGCTGTCAGAGAGGTCCAGTTTATGTCCTCTCCAGATTATGTGTACCTTATATTCTATATCTATGTATGTATAGCCGTTCTTGTGCTGCCGTTCTCTTGTATAATTCTACAATCTGGAACTAAAGAAACCAGATGAGCCTTGCATTTGACTCCTGCCTCTTATCTATATCTGACAAGTTTTTACTGTACTGAACTCTTTGAAAGTTTGAAGGTTTCTACAATAAGTACACTCATATCTGAACATAAACAAATTCAGAAGAGTAAAACAACTTTAATAAAACAATTTTTTTGGAATATGTTTATCATAATTGGGAACCATCCTCTGATATACTCACCAGAGTTTTAATATTTAGATTTAAACCTTTCAAACGAACCAGTTATGCATGTTTATTTTTGGGATTTTTGTATATTAATGTCCGTACTCAATTGGCTTGATAGGATTGTCAAATAAGTATCCTATAGGATGATTATATTCTAGACAAAGATAACACAAACAATAGTTGGTGTATTGCATGTTTATTACTGACAGCTAATACAGCACATGTAGTTTACACTACACATTTTACTGTCATCAACCTAGGTTGGGATAGCGTTGCGTTTGCAGAGTCACTCACCAGATCCAAACACCTGTTTGATGAGGAACTTCTCTCTGGCCTCACAGCTAACCGGCAGCTCGCTGGAGGATAGAGTGACTGCCCTCTGGACAGACGTTGACACGGCCTGGACACCTGCTACATTAGATTAACACAGGAATGTTTTTGAATTATATTAACACATTAATAGTATTGAACTATGGGAAATTTCTCAAATTAATGTACAACAGTATCCCAAGCTGATAACATAACAAAAATCAGATTTGATTACATTTTCCCGTGGGTATCTGAGCGATTACTGCAGCACCTTCACTTTTCCTCGCCATCTTGACTTTACCACCTGGAAAAACGACACCAAAATATGTAGGATGGGCTTGGTTAAAAAACACCAGTCTACGCAGGATCCTGTATTACATTAAATTTATTTCTGGAATAACAACTAGTTACAGCTACATGTTCTATACATATATATAAAAAAGTGAAGTCCCTTGCTCCAGGGCACAATTACATTTTTACATTCTAGAATCAAACCAGCAACCTTTCAACTAGATTTCTTACTCCCTAACCAGTGAGCCATCTGATGCCTACACTAGAGTTACCTTTGCCATGATGCTGCGATTGACCAGCCTGATGATGGTGCTTCTCCCCCAGGCTTCTCTTCCTGCTGTGGGAGCCTCGAGACCCTCCAGGGGACCTCTTATCCTGCTTGGAGCCCACCATCGTCGTACCTGTCAGAAGTAAACCACATCCATAGAACCAACTGTCATACCATAGGACCACTATTGTTAGGATCGGTACCGATCAAGCTAACATTGCACTGAATGTAGTAACTTATCCAGAGCGACTTAAAGTAAGTACAGCGACATTCTACTGGAGCAACTTCGGGTAAAGTGCCTTGCCCAGGGACACCGACTACAAGTCTGACTCCCTAACCACACATCAGTTGATTGTACTTTAACCTTGTTAAAAGGACCTGCTATTTTTCGGTATCTCAACTCTTTATGGCTCTCTGTTAGCACCTCCGAAAGGATCAGCTACTATTTCTGGGGTCCAGAGAACATGCTAAAGATCTAAAACACATTCATATATTGTTATGCCACAACAGTCCCACCATTGTTTTACCCTTCAACTCAACGCCTCATTCAGTCAACACCTAACTCAAGTAGCATCGCAAACTTCAAACCACCGGTTGAGAAACCCTGCTTCAGAAGGGGCTACCTACATGGATGTATGTTGGTCAGGAGGGCCTTTAGTCTGGGATAGCTGTCCTGGTTGTAGCCTTTAGCCAGGTTTTTCCAGAAGGCCTGGATGATGGTCTTACTCTGCTCCAGGAGCCCAGAGAGCAGTGAATACATGGCCTTGTGTATCCCATCTTTCCCCTCTTTCTCCAAGGTCTCCTGAGGGTCACCAGAGCAAAATATCGATTGGTTATTCAACATTGTCTGTACAATACAAGGCGACACTTATGAAGATACGTTGGAAATAATACGACCGAATAATTACAAGGTCATCCCTGCATCCAGACACAACGCATAAAGTATGACGCAATCTGCAAATGTGTAGAAAAATAGCAAACTTCCAAAGTACCCTCTTGGAATTCTTTCCACAGGACTTCGTCGCTCATTTATCACAATTATTAAATGTGCTTCACCTTCAGTAGCTGGTCGCTGATGATGTCACGGTCTGCCAACCCGTAGAGTAGCGGGAAAGGATCATCGATTGCCATGGAGATGTCCGTGCGGAATTCTTTTAGCTGAGAGTGAGCGTCAGAATCCTCAAAAGCCTCCATTCTGGAGATGGCTGACAGAGGTGTTCGTTCACACTGTATGTGCAAGTGGCCTGGTGTTGTCTGGGTTTTATGTGAGGTGTAAATTAGCACTATAGATGTGTAACAGGAGGATCTGAAATTATTGATGTGACCTTGGTTTGTGACCAGCCTCAGTGTTCGGGGTGTGGCTAGTCTAGGTGGAACCATTACCTTATTCACCAGGGTAACTTGATTCACGATGGTCACTCAAATGTATATATTCTTTATGAAACATGGACATAGGAAAAATATTGAATTGTTATTTTCTTCACACTTGAGCCACTGATGTTTTCTCAGCCCTCCATTCACCTCCAAGTCCAGGGTTTTTCTAACTGGCTCTCCTGTGTCCAACTGCCCCTCTGGAGGGGTAACTAAAGACCACCACTATCCCCTGCAGGGGAATACCTGATTTAGGTGCTTTTTAAACCAGACCCCAGGGCATTGACTCTTAGGTGGATGACAGTGTACACAAGTTACAGATCTTCTAGAAGGTTCTTTCCACTTCAACTTCCCTGTGAATCTATCATTGTGTGTCAATTGACTGGCATTTTATGACAAGCAGTAGTTCTCCATACGCAACCAGATGGGTCACAGCTATAACTTAAAACATATATTTTATAATAATTAGTATTAGTTATAGTAATAATAATTACTTTATACTTTTGTATTTAATAAACAAATACAATATCAATTAAATGAAGCTGCTTGTCGACACATGATCCTTACAATGTCCCGTTTCTTCATTCACCAAACCCTTCACCATACCCCTGCTTCAAGCCCCTCCAACCACGACCATACTAGAAATGTTTTTCCTCACAAATTATTAACACTTTTGGAGAAGTTCAATGATTTCAGGAAGAACTCAGTAAAACAGAAGAACGTTGGTTGTTTAATATTGTAGACACACACACACACACACACATTGCAGAACCTCACTGTACTGAAGGGATAACTGGACAAACTGTAAGGTTCCTGTAGATAATTTAAAGTTTCTATAAGAACTTGGCCTTCTAGGATCCACCAAGCAGCATATTTCGATCTCCGGTTCTAAATCTGAGCATTATCCTCTTTTCTGGTAAGTACTGTACATCTGACTTTATCAACACAAAGCTCCAATGACACTTAAGTTACAAATATTTGATTTTAAGTGATTGATGATTGATATGGATAGCATGACACCAAACATCACTATGTATTCACGGTGATTGACTTCGAATGAGCTCACCAGAGTTCAGGATCAACAAGGAAAATGTTCTACTGGTTGAGCCGCTGTTTATTCTGTACTGTGGAACACCCTATACCTGAGGCAAACCGGTTCCACGGAGGGCCTAGTGTATGCTGGTTTTTGGTATTTCTCTTCAATTAGTGCCCAATTAAGACCTAGACTGCCTGGTAAGGGGAGATACTAACCAATTGGTGACCTAATCAATCAGTCTGATACAAGGTAAGAGCAAATACCTGCATACACTAGGTCCTATGTGGAACCGGTTTGACAACAGTTCACATAATGGATAAACTGAGGGTCTACTCTACCAAATACAGTTGTATGCAAAGGTTTAGGCACCCCTGACAATTTCCATGATTATAATTTATAAATAATTGGGTGTTTGGATCAGCAATTACATTTTGATCTATCAAATAACTGAAGGACACAGAGTAATATTTCAGTAGTGAAATTAGGTTTATTGGATAAACAGAAAATGTGCAATATGCATCAAAACGGAATTAGACAGGTGCATACATTTGTGCACCTCAACAGAATGATCACATCAATATTTAGTTGAGCCTCCTTTAGCAGAAATAACAGACTCTAGACACTTCCTATAGCCTGTATTCCTCCTTGCAAAACCTCTCCAGTTCAGTTAGGTTTGATGGTTGCCGAGCTTGGAAAGCCCGCTTCAAATCACCTCACAGATTTTCAATGATATTCAGGTCTGGGGACTGGAATGGTTATTCCAGAACATTGTACTTGTTCCACTGCATTAATGCCAGAGTAAATTTTGAGCTGTGTTTTGGGTCGTTGTCTTGTTGAAATATCCAGCCCTGGTGTAATTTCAACTTTGTCACTGATTCCTCTACATTATTCTCAAGTATCTGCTGATATTGAGTGGAATCCATGCGACCCAAAAATTTAACAAGATTCCCAGTACTGGCACTTTCCACACAGCCCCACAGCACGATGGAACCTCCACCAAATTTTACTGTGGTTAGCTAGTGTTTGTCTTGGAACGCTGTGTTCTTTTGCTGCCATGCAAATTGTCCCTTGTTATGACCAACAACTTCAGTCCACAGCACGTTCTTTAAAAATGATGTTGGCTTGTCCAAATGTGAGTTTGCATACCTCAAGGGACTCCTTTTGTGGTGTGTGTTCAGAAAATGCTTCTTCCGCATCACTCTCCCATACAGCTTCTCCTTGTGCAAAGTGCCCTGAAATGTTATATGATGCACAGTGACAGCAAGATGATGTTGTAGGTCTTGGAGGTGGTCTGTGGGCTGTTTTTGACCATTCTCACCATCCGTCACCTTTCCGATATTTTACTTGGCCTGCCACTTCTGGCCTTAACAAGACTGTGCCTGTGGTCTTCCATTTCCTCATTATGTTCCTCACAGTGGACACTGACAGCATAAATCTCTGCAATAGCTTTTTGTATCCTTCCCCTAAACCATAATGTTGAACAATCTTTGTTTTCAGGTAATTTGAGAGTTGTTTTGAGCCCCCCAAGTTGCCACTCATCAGAGGAGAATCAAAGAGAACAACAACTTGCAATTGGCCACCTTAAAAACCTTTTATGATTGGATGCACCTTTCTATGAAGTTCAAGGCTTAACGAGCTCACCAAACCAATTGTGTGTTCCAATTAATCAGTGCTAGGTAGTTACAGGTGTTCATATCAACAAAATGACAAGGGTGCCCAAATGTATGAACCTGTCTAATTTTGTTTTGATGCATATTGCACATTTTCTGTTAATCTAATTAACCTCATTTCACTACCAAAATATTACTGTGTCTTTCAGTTATTTGATAGATCAAAATGAAATTGCTGATCCAAACACCCAATTATTTATAAATGAAAATCATGGAGATTGTCAAAAATAAACTTTTGCCTACAACTTTATAATGGCTAGACAAAGGGTTTGCTCTTAGAAATATGATAGATAACCAGAGTTTCAACTGAACAAATAATAGATAATCAGAGGTTCTACCACTCTGGTAATATACACTCTTATATAAAAGGAAGCCGATGTGTTTGTACTGTATAATGATGCTAAATGTGTGTCTGCAGTTGCCATGGGGAGTGTTTCTACGGTGATGGAGCCCATCACTGTGACAGGAGATGAGGGGGGGGAGGTGAATATCCCCTGCCCTGCAAATGTGGCACGGGAAGACAAGTTCTTCTGCAGTGGGGGAAAAGAATTGTGCAGTTGGGACAAGAATGTTATCAGGATGGATGAAGGAACAAATCCGACCAACAATGGAAAATACTCCCTGTATTTTGACCATCAAGAAAACGTGTTCAATGTGACCATCACCAACCTGATGTTAAATAACACTGGTATATACTGGTGTTGAGCGGACCGTAGAAAACACTACACAAAGGTCAACCTTACAGTTTCTAAAGGTACTACAATCTAAACACATACTGAATTTGCATACAAAATTGTGTAACTCCATTCACTCATTGGTATTCTTTTAGATATAGTGATTAGGATGTTATAAGTCCCCATTAGCTACTCCCAAAAACATATATACTACTGTATACTCATAGTGTGTCACGGTTGCCCCCTCCTGGTGAGCTAAAGTTGGGGATTTCCAGCTACCGACTCTATTTTGTCTAGTACCCCTCACTGCAGTATGCAATTCGGGGTGTGCCTCAATGTGGGAGGAGTCAAACGTCTATGCATTGTGCTGTACAATGGTTCTTGTTTTGGGGTTGGGCTCAATGTGGACGGAGTCAAACGTTTGACTCCTCCCACGTTTGACCACACCCACCATTTCTATACAACCAGCACATGCGTTGTAATGGTTAAGGTTAGGATTAGGAGATGGGAAGAAATGTAATATGTGTTGAAAAGGTTAAGGTTAGGATTAGGAGATGGGAAAAAATATTATATAAAGTGGTACCAGCACATGTGTTGTAATGGTTAAGTTTAGGATTAGGTAATGGTAAGTGCACACTGCATAGACGTTTGACTCCTCCCACATTGAGGCACACCACGAATTGCACACTGCAGTGAGGGGCTTCACTATTTTGTGTTGTGTCTAGTTTAAGTTTTCCCAGACTTTTCAGTCACATTACCCATTTCAACCAGTATATCGCTTGTCTCCATTCTCAACCGTTGCTCAGCTGTCGTCTCTTGTCACATTAGTACTTGTATTTAGTTCCTGGGTTTGTTTGAGTAACTGTCGGTCATTGTCTATGTGTCAGATCTGTGATAGGTTTTGTTTAGTTTAGTTTGTATGCGTGTTTGACATTTGGTTTTTGATTTACAGCAGTCCTTTGTTTTGTGAAATTTTATTGTCGGGATAAAAACTATGTTTTAATTTTTACCCTGTATGCCTTTGGCTATACACCCATCCACACAACTGTTACATAATGTATTGCTTGACGTTTTAACTATAATTTAAAATGTTTGATCAAAATTACAGTTTTTGTTAACCATTTTTTGAATAACTGCAACTTTACCAGGCCCACCACCTGTGATTATGATGAGAATCAGTTTATACAGTGTTTAATGTTTTCAATCTTAATTTAAATGTTTGTTGAAAAAGGACATTTTCTTGAGTCTTAAATCTACACTGAAAGGGAACTTGGGCGAAGATGGCTCAGTGGGTAGGGAGTCAGACTTGTAGTCGGAAGGTTGCCAGTTTGATTCCCGACTGAGCCAAATATGTCATTGTGTCCTTGGGCAAGACAATTTACTCTAATTGCTCCCAGGTCGTTGCTGTAAATAAGACATTGTTCTTAGTTAACTTACCTGGTTAAATAAAGGTAAAAAAAATACACAGTCCAAAAATTGCTTTGCAATTATTTTGTATTTTGTATGGTACAGAGGATAATTTCTTAGTCCTTAAGTAAAATTTATATATGTTTTTATTTTTTGCTATAAGGCGCCACACTTACACAACAGCAACTAATAACTACAATGCATAGCACTGAAAAGCAACATACTAAAGGAACAGAAATACACTATAAACCCATATAATGCAGTAAATATTTGTAAATACATGAGTCCATATCTCAATCCTTGGAGTAATTTAGAAAGGGCTGCTCTGTCACAGTATGGGTGGAGCGTGACTGCCACCCAGTGACACAAGTGTGTATTACTTAGAACTGTGTTTGCCTGAAGATCACAGTTGTCTTGTATTGAGCTAATCAAGTACAATTAGGTAGAGTATATAAGCCTGCCTGACCGACTTACTGCATCAGTCATTATATATTCATTGTATCCAATGTGTTCCTACCAGTGTCTATGCTGATGTTTATTCCAAGTTTGGTTGATTTGTTTTAAAGTACTTAGTAAACATACCTTCAACTATGTGCTTGCTTCCTGCTTCCTGCTTCCTGCTTCCTGCTTCCTGCTTCCTGCTTCCTGCTTCCTGCTTCCTGCTTCCTGCTTCCTGCTTCCTCCTTTCCCGGATCAACCACACCGACTCTGTGACATGCTTATTCAAGTGATTTAGAAACCCCTTTACAATAATGTAGGTAGTGCATTTCACCAAACCTTAACAAAGTCCTAATGCCTAACCCTAACCAGTAATGCCTAACCTAAAAGTAATCCCAATTCTAACACTATTCCCAAATGTGTGCTTTGTCTAAACATAACCCATAAGCTATAAGTTGTATTTACCCAGTGTAAACCTACCGACATTCTTACGAGGACATTAGGTTTTAATATCTTTGTCAGTATGTGGATCACAAACTACAAATAAAAATGTGTCTCTCTCATTTGCAGCAACAACATCAACACCATCTACTTCAACAGTCATCGGATCTGGTAAACAATTATGCAATTAACAATAACATAGCATTTTCTTTGAACCCTTTGAGCACATTAATAGTTGTTTGCACTTTACAGAAGAACTCTTTGCTCTTTTAGTGTTCATCCAAATGTTGAATTTTGTGATGGTATTCTCAATATGTTGTGACAATTATGTAGGCCACTGTATAATGTATTTGACTGCGATGAGTAACGGTGCCTTGTGAAAGATGAACCCTGTCTCAATAGATAATGGATCATTAAACAAGTCAGTGGTTCTACTTCCACATCATCTTCCTTAACACCATCAATCATATTGGGTGCAGTAAGGCTTAAGGTCATCAGCATCATCCAAATATTTTGAATCATTACTTGTGCAATTTACAACGTGTGAGAAAGCCCTAACTATAGAAATAGAATGGATAGAAAGGTCATTCCAATTCAAATCAATGTAGCCGAATGGTCATTTTTATGTGTACCATTCCATAGCAAAGATCTAGCAGCCTACTTCCGCATTAAACTGATTTGCGTGTTGTCACCGTGCCAACTAATAACAATCGCCATTTTGTTGTGTACTAATTGAATGACCACGCCAAGCAGTTCAATGGCCTTTCTCTCCATTCTATTTCTATGGCCCTAACAGTAGCATACGGAGTGTGTTCAGGTGCGGACATGGAGATTCAGCCGTTGATTTCCGAATCAGGCTTGCTGGACTGTTTATTCAACTTTGTATATATTTTCCCGGTGTGTAACTGACTACGGAACACGCACGCACGCACGCACGCACGCACGCACGCACGCACGCACGCACGCACACACACACACACACACACACACACACACACACACACACACACACACACACACACACACGTGTTCCTATTAGAGTAAAACACTAGGTTACTAATTCTCTGTTATATTCTGCATTCTCACTCATTGGTGTTGCCATTCCAGCCGTTGATGCAGCCAGTCAGTGTACTCCCAATGTTAGAACAGTAGAATTTAGCAAGTATCTCCATGCCAAAGCATCCTAAACTCCAAAGTGGGATGAGGCATCCTCAGGTTTTCTTCACATTTGTGTCTGTGTGTGTGGACCAAGTTAGAACCTTGTTGATGTGATTTTCGAAGATCTCTACATGCTCCACCTCGGCCCAGTTGATGAGGAGGGGGCATATACTCTCCTCCTCTTCCTATAGTCACTATCATCTCGTTGGATTTTCTGATGTTCAGGGTGATTTTGATGGCTTGGCACAATGATACCAGGTCATTCACATATTCCCCGCAGGCAGTCTCATTGTCATTGATGATACGATATACCACCATTGTGTTGTTGGAAAACTTGCTGATGATTTTGGTGCCTCACGTCCCCACACAGTCCTGTATATATGAAGTATAGGAGAAGGCTGATCTCCCAGTTTAACACTATTCCCAAATGTTTGTTTTGGCCCATGCCTAACCCATTAGACCTAAATAGCTTTTTCCCAGGGATGATTGCCAAAACGCTGGAAGTTAAATTCTTTCAGGTTTTACCATATTTGTGGGAATGTGGAAATCAAACTTCAATAAATACATGTTTTCTCTGTCCTATGCTGCAAACATATCCACACAAAATACTTCAATACTTCAACAACATCTACTGCATCAGACAAACAAACATTTATCTTTGAACCCGTTGATCTCTTCAATAGTTCTCTGCAATTTCAGAAGAACACCCCTTGGTTGATCTGAAGTGTTGTTGCCCATCTTTACCACTTGGGGGTGCCCAGACATAAAGTACAGAATGTAGTTTCAGAGCTGTTCAAAACCAGAAACCCCAGCTTATCTATTTTATTATTTTATTGCATGAAAGCGCAAGCAACTATTGTTCTTCGTACATTTTAGTAATTGATGCGCAATGCGATCAATTATTGTTATACATTTTTTATAATTCTATTTCAGGTGCACCATATGTGCTAATTGCCATTCAGTGTGCTTGTAAGTTTGAAAATGATCGGTCATGTAGTTTTTTTTAAAGCCTAACTCTTGTCAAAATGCAACCTAAGGTCTCTTTTTGAATGTACTTGAGTCAAACTTTTGTTAAGGATAATTAGGATGGAAATGCCACTTTTAAGATATTCCCTATTTTTGGTTTTGGTCATATCACCTTTTGAACGGGAGTGATGGGGCATTAATATGATCATCAAATAGCATCAAAATCGCTATTTTTTTTATCGACACAACATGAAACTTTGCAAAAAGTATCACCAGGGACAGTACACATGAACTCGAGCATTGAGAAAAAAAAATTCTGATCGATTACTTCTTCACATTTTAACCAAGATATCAGTCAACACCAAGGAAGGATCTACGCATGCCCCATGTGTTTTTATCAGATATTTGCTTGTGTCATTACATTATTAACATTTAACCAAAATCAAACTCAAATGGAGTTACATCGTTTTTCAATAGTGAATGGGTTTTTTGTCCTTCATTGAGTATAACTTCTCAGAGAAAAGTGCATCAAATTACGTTATCATCAATTTAGTTTACAAAGTTTATTGTAGTTTTGTGTGCTCTCAGGTTTTCCTATTGTTGAATACACTTGGCCAGCATATCTTGTTATAAAAGATTAAGTACTTCTCATTGAAAGTAGCCTACATATAACCTGTTAGAATATTAAGATTACTGTATGCAGTGTGTTTGTCTATACAGATTACTGTATGCAGTGTGTTTGTCTATACAGATTACTGTATGCAGTGTGTTTGTCTATACAGATTACTGTATGCAGTGTGTTTGTCTATACAGATTACTGTATGCAGTGTGTTTGTCTATACAGATTACTGTATGCAGTGTGTTTGTCTATACAGATTACTGTATG
>JACXGM010002368.1:0-47383 GCA_016801145.1 Umbra pygmaea
TGATCAGGTAAATGGAGTTCATTTCTTACTGGTGACCATGATTGATATGTTCTTTACTCTTTCTATTTGTTTTATAGGTCACTGTTAAGAAATTAACTCCATTTACCTGATAATTTTGTCTTAATTAGGGACTTCCCAAAACTTGTGAACTCATCAAGTAACTAAAAAGTACTCCTAAAAGTAACTATACCCAACACTGATGAAAACAACCCACACATTGCATTGTTCTGCATTAATATCAAGAGGTGTGAAACCCAGTACATATAATACAATTAACCTGATAAAACATCAGAAATTAAAACACGAAAATGAGCACAAAGAATTTTTAAAGGTATCGGTGAGTACCAGAAAAAAGAAAATCGGTACTCGTACTCGGTCCTCAAAAAATGGTATCGGTATATCCCTAGTAATAACCTCTCTCAAACTCACATCCACGTAATCACATTACATTCTGTTATGACTGGCTTTTTTTGGAAGACGACCATACTAAGAAAGAAAGAAGAATAACAAACATTTGTGGACATGGCTATCAAGAGGTAATACCCTCTGTTTCAAACGTATACCTATGTGCCAAGTAATTGTGCACCCCAATACAGAGACCAGTGAAAGTGACATTAATATTTCAGGTTGTAGGTAATAAAATCCAGATGAAGTGCTGCCTGCATGGATGGTGTGGCTTTAGTCTCTGAGGACATGAATATACGTGTAAGTACAGTATCTCTCTGGCATTCAAAATATGTTTCTTGAGACCTTTTATAAAGGGGAAGTTAGGGTTAGTGGTTAATCGTTTTTCAATGTTGTGTTCTACGAAACAATGATGTCTGAAAGGTAACCAAGGAGGAAATCCGAAACAGAATTCAGAAGCTTCGTCTGAAAATGATGTCTGAAGAAATCCATACAGAGGAAGACATCTGTCAGCTGACAGAACTAACCAAGAATTTAAAGGTCAGATTTAGTCTTTGTCCCATTCAGAACAATAAATCAAATTATATCTGTAATTAACAATAATCTATATCTTCATATCTGCTGTGACTGTGTTGTGTTGACTTGTAGGGACTACATTTCCCAACAAATGAAATAGACATTGATAACAGTGGTCACAACACTGACTACAGTGTTACCATAGAGACGAGGAAAGAGCTGCAGGACCAGCTGAGAAAAGAACTGGAAGAACACATCAAAGGTGATGTGTCAGCAGGAAGTACACTAGTGGGCTGTAGGGAGCTGTAGTTTTACTCTGACAAACTGTCCTTCTCTAATATGACCAACAAAATGCACATTGTGACTGCTTGATAAGTGTTACAAAATAATTTTTGACATTGTAATATTTGATCTCTCTATGACGTGAACCACTGCAGTCAATTAGCTTACCACAAACTTGGAAAAGAAATAGAGGACAAAAAACAACAACGGATTCGTCAGCAAATAATCCAACACTTTGAGAACAACATTCCCCAAAGACAAATCAAATTTCAGTGCGTAAAGGACAAGGCCGAAAACCACTTTTGAATGCGTGATGTGTGATCTCAGATCCCTCAGACGCCACTATCTTAAAAACCATCATGAGTCTAATGAACATCTTGACATGGGCTCAGGAATACTTTGGTAAATCTTTGTCAGTCAACGCCGCTGCATCCACATATGCAAGTTAGGGTTTTACTACGCAAAGCAGAAGCCATATATAGTGCTTACTTTGTAAAACTAAAGGTCCCTGAAAACATTGGCGCACGAAAGGATCCTGCAAGTTCAAAGGTAATGGAATCAATGGAAAAAGAGGAAATTACAGTGCAGCAGTAATCTAGTACTAAATAGCCTGGTTAGTCTAGAAGAGATGATGAAATGAAACAAGTACAGTAAAAACCAATGCTTAATTTCAATTAAATTAGAAAATCTTCTGTAGTAATGCTAATTATTTGTGTACAGAAAGAAATGTCCCAAAGTCTGCCAAGAAAATATCCCCCACACCATTACACCACCACCAGCAGCCTGAACCATTGATTCAAGGCAGGATGGATCCATGCTTTCATGTTGTTTACACCATATTCTGACACTACCATCTGAATGTTACAGCAGGAATTGAGACTCATCAGACCTGGCGACATTTTTCCAATCTTCTATTGTCCAATTGTTGTGGGCCTGTACAAATTTTAGTCACAGTTGCCTGTTCTTAGCTGACCGGAGTGGGACCCGGTGTGGTCTTCTGCTGTAGCCCATCTGCTACAAAGTTAGAAGTGTTGTGCGTTCAGAGATAGTAAGCTTCTTGCATACTTTGCGTTTGTAACAAGTGGTTATTCGAGTAACTGTTGCCTTCAATTGGGTATTTTATTTTTTTGTCAATTCTCTGTAAACCCTAGAGATGTTTGTGTAGGACCATCCCACTAGATCAGCATTTTCTGAAATATTCATACCAGCTCATCTGGCACCAACAACCACGCTCACAGTCACTTAAACCATCTTTCTTCATTATTCTGATGCTTGCTTTGAACTTCAGCAGATCGTCTTGAACAGGTGTACATACCTACATGCATGGATTGACTTGATTGCTGCCACATCATTGGCTGATTATATATTTGAGTTAAAAAGCAGTTAAATAGGTGTACCTAATGAAGTGACCAGTGAATGTATACAGTTTCTGGGGGAAAGGCTACCCAACTTATTACACACACCCATACATATAATAAAGGTAATAAAAACGACTAATAAAGATCTCAGCCTTCATTAAAACAATTAAGTGCAAGTTGTTCTAATATGTATAAACCTAAATGATCATTTACAAAACACTAAACCAAACCAACTTGATCAGGAATTGTACCCGATTCTTTTAATCTTCTTGATTGATGATTGTGAGCAGTTACTATAGTTGTTAGGTCTACAAATTGAACAATAGAACAGTTTAGAAATCAGGGCCTAACTGTGATGCATCCTGTGTTTGTGGTTCCTTGTCACAGAAGGTAGAGTAAGTGTGGATAAAATGCAAGAGAGAGTTGGTACAATCCAGCAGCTAAAGGAGGCTCTGAGAGAGGAGAGACAGGAGGAGAAACCGGAGGGGAGCAGTGAGCAATCTGACCACACACAGCAGGTACCAGGATCAATGCTGTTACTTTGTGGGTTTGAACAGAACAAAGTGATCTGAAACCAATCTGTTAACCTTTGCACTAGGACCGGTATGAGACAGAATACAATAGAGCAAAGGAGCGGAGAAGGAAGATCAAGGAGGATCATGCAAGAGTGATTGAAGAGGAGGTGGAGAAGATGGAGAGCGAGCTGGGCCAGGAGGTGATGTGATAGGATTTAATCATCATATCCCCCATCAAGTAGCCTGACTCAATAACTCTCTCCTTGTGGTCAGGCTGAGGGCCCCCAGAGGGAGTTACTGGTCCTGGGCAGAGAGAGGCAGCTCCTCGTCCTACAGATGGAGGCGCTGCGTACGGAGGCCCAGGAGGCCGAGAGAGATCTGGAGGCACTGTACCTCAGACACCAACTTGAGATGCACTCTCTTAAGGAGGAGAGTCTGCAGGTAGGGCTGTCTGCAAGCGCACGGGTCCAACCCTGCCTGTAATATCTTGTCACTGTTCATCACCATAGGACCATCCTTCCTAGCTGCCTCAGTTCCCCATCAGGTGTTCAGGGTGTTCCGCCAAGTGAGCGAGGAGCAGAGGAGGAAGTCAGAAGACAGATACAGGACTCTTCTCCTGGAGGCCATACAGGATGCTGTTTACCTGTCTGAACACAACCAACAGCTAAAGGCAGACAACAAACATCTCCACAAAGGTAAGTTACCCATCTGGAAAAGAGAATTGACCCAGTCTCATTATGACCCTGATACTTTGTTAAGAACACTTGAAAAAATGTTATTTTTATAAGAAACCTAGCTTGTTAAAATGTTTCTTTAATTCTCTGTAGCACTAGCTGAGCTTAAAGACAACCTCTGCATGCGTGGTGACCCCAAGGATCAGGTTATATCCCTGCTACATTAAGAGAATGGAATTAAAATGTATCCTTTCAGTGTATATAATATTTTCAACGGGGAATAAACAAAACAAATAAACTTGCAAACATTGTCTCTTTATTATATAATCAAGTTGTGTACCATATTGTATGTTTGATGTTTGACTTGGCAGAAATAATAAAGGAACCTTACTGAATACCATAGCACCACTCATAGGAAGAGTAGTGTAATGTAGACAATGTAGTCTCAGTACCTAGTGATGGGCAAACGAACCTTCATTGCCGTTCTTATAGCAACAAAGTATGCTCGCAGCACTCAGGATTTGCTTTTTCAAAATAAAGGCCATTGTTGGAATGCCTTGCAATGTGTTAAATTTCAAAGTGGCTTTTATTATGAAAAAGGAAATTGAGTTAGTGCTGCCAGCATTATACCCAGGGTTTAAAATTAGCCCAATTTACCAGCCAAATACTGGTAAAATATACAGGTGGCTGGTAGATTTGATTCACTCACCAGCCAAAAAAACTATAGTAATCTACTGAGTGGCTGGTAAAGTTTGAACATTCACTAGAAGTTTGGCTGGTGAATGAAAAAGATAATTTTGAACCCTGATTATGCCCTGCTGCTAGAACAGCAATGAAGGTGTGTTTGCCCATCACTATCAGTACCTCTCTTTGGATAACATTTCAACCCTTGACACTTTCATTGTTTACTAACATTGTACATGACATGAGAGTACTGGGATGTAAGCTAAATAGACTGAACCTACTAACAAAGTAGACTTACGCAAACCCAACAATAGTGGGTCTACATGGTAAATTGAATAAAAGGCATGGATGAATGTGGTGGAATTTGAGCTGGAAAAAAGGCAAAGTAGACAGTGTGCATTATGGGTAACAAAGTCATTATGATGTGATAAAGGCATCATAAAGTGCAGCTATTGCATAATCAATCATTTCTGAACCTTCAAACAACACTAAATTTGAACACTTGTAACATGAAATTAAAGACTCAAAAACAAAACAAAAATTCAACATTACTCAAGATTGTGGTTGGTAGTGAAATGAGAATTACAGGAGTTCCACAGTCCCCAACAAAGGAGGTTTATGCAGTCCTGCTACTTGTAATACATGTAGACTGCCAGGCCAATCATAGAGGAGGGTAGCAGGAAGAGGGGACTGATCTGGAGGCCCAGCAGACCCCAGGAGAGGAGGGCGTTGACCAGCATAGAGCTAGAGATGACGAACAGCCTGGTAATACTGCTGCCGTGCTTCAAAACCACTGACATCAGCAGCCCGTTAGCTGCCTGCCCTGCCACGATGGCCCACACCGCCGCCGAGTAACCCTCCAGGAACCCCTGCTTTCCTCCCACGCTGGATATGTAGGAGACCCCGTTGATGGCCACTCCAAACACATAGAGGTACAGGTTCTGCAGGCTGAGGGGTAGCTGCTGGCTTTTCAGGACCCGCTCAGTGTAAACGGCCGCCAGGCCTGAAATGAAGCAGTAGACCAGTACAAGGACAAGGCCCCAGGCTGTGATGTGAATCCTAGGACTCGCCTGATCTTCAGTCCGCCCAGGGTCGCCTAGATCCAGGCTGCTGTAGCTGTGACACACCCCGGCCCCCATGAGGATACCCAGGGCCAGCCACTGCAGGGGCCGCAGCCTCTTCCCCAGACAGAAGGAGTAGAGAAGGGCCGTGGATGCAATCTTTAAGTTGCTGAGCACTTGAAAAGAGCTGGGGTCCATGTAGACTTGCATGAGGACCACCAGGTTATTGTTTAGGGCGTAAAGAACGGCTGGGACTGCGTAAGGGGCCACCAGGGTCAGGGAGCCACGCTGTGCAGACAGGTCACTAGTAAACAGCAGAGTAACCAGGGATAACAGCAGCTTGGCTAACTCGATCAGAACCACACAAGAAGAAGAGCTGAATGGAACCTGCCCATCCACCTTGGTTAGGGCAATCAGAGGAGCATGTGAGCCATAGATAAGGACCATCAGTCCTAGAAGGAAACTCCACCGGATACCCTTCATCCAACGCCTCCTGTGGCGTGCTGGGGAGCCTGACCCCATGTTCTGGATCACGATCATTCCCAACACTGCATCTCAGTCACATCTCTCTACCATGTGAACTTCACACCTCCAGTCAAACACAGTTATCATAATACAGGTATTTAAATCAGCAACAAAATTTTAAATTCCATCATTTAGGCAGATTGTACCATAACAACATTCTGAAAATACATTATGTTAAGCATCTGAACTGTATTTCTACTTACAAAAACAGGCTGTCTAAATGTTCAAATTCAAAATCAATTAGACCGATCCAAGCATGTCACAAAGGCAAGCAGTCAAACATCCCTGCAAAGTAACCTTACTTATCTAAGGCACATTATGTTACCGCAATACACACACTTCCTCTGAATCTTAGTGCTCAGTAGCGAGAATATATGTTCCCAAACCCAAAGCAAACAAAGTACACATTCAAATCCAGTTAAATATCCATATTTCTTGTCCAGTATACAGGAAAGACTTGATTGGGGGAACGGAAGACTTCCAGAGAAGGGCTGCAAACTCAACCAGATAGAAGATGATGTCTGGCCCTGCCCATTCCTATGGACCTTTTTTAAATGAGCTCATATACTCTTTCAGGGTTCTTTCGATGTTTGGCACCTGATAGCTCTGCGCAGCGTAAATGCCAGTCAATGTTCCCAGGACCACTCCTAAGACAGCTGAGGACCGGAGTTTGGCCACCACATACCCAGCCAGGAAGCCCTTCAGAAAGGGAGACCCGAGCAGAGAGCCCCCCTGAAACAGAACAGGAAACAAAGCATGATCATGATTTTATGACACTTGATGTCTGATTGGTTTAGGGCTGGCTTGTTGTCTGATTGGTTTAGGGCTGGGTTGACACAGGGTTTATATTCAGTCTTCTGTAAAGGTGACATTTACTTTCTAACATTGGATAGTACAATAAAATACCTCTGGAACTCCTGCTACAAATTCGTTCTCCACACGCTTTTGGATGTCTTCCAGTTGATTCTTGAGCTGGTTGAGATTCTTCATTTGCTTGAAAGGATCCTGGAACACATTATATGTTTTTATTGCGTGGTTATACAGATTATAGATTAGTTGTACTCAATATGGTTCCATAGAGCATTGGGGTGCAATGTTCAAATAAATTGATTTATGCTTCCTAGGCTACAACTTCCCATCCACACTCGTCCTTCTCATCTGTGGAGAATGGAAGTATCAACCTGCGAAACAGCATAATCTTCAGTGCATTCTGAGTTTTGGTAACGAAACAGGAAGCCACATGCTTTTAAAAACTAGAAAGTTACATTCAAAGGGAATGTAGAAGAATTATATTGAATCATATATGAAATGTCTTGTTTAGTACTGAGATATAGTTCAAGTGACTTTGTGAACAGCTGATAAGATCTGGGTCTTTGTATGTTCTGTATGTTGTACCATTTGTTTGTACCAAAATGAGTGACCCTTGGTTGGGAAGCAGCCTTTTGTCACCCCAGTTACCACACAGAAAGCTACAGTATATGTTAGGTTAGGCTTTTGAGCGACGACAGGGGTTCCTGCCACAAAGGGTTTAAGTTTATCATAAAAATGTACATGTTATTTACTAAAAGCAATTGGGCTTTTCACGCAAATACTATATTAATTAATGAACTTAGAGCACATCATTGTGGACCGAGCCATATATAAACAACTGACATAGCAGCACTAGCGATACATTAGACCTTCTCTGAGTGAGAAAGCTGCCTGACGAGAGACAAATATTTTAAACAATTTAGGAACACAGACATACTATATATTATATATATATTCGTCATTGGTCCCCATTAACTCTTGCAAATGTAACTAACCTAAACATGTTTTATTATTTCAGAAACTATAAGTCTCCTCTCCTACCATGAATTAAACTGACAATAATGCTGACAATTAATAACTAGCAACTAATGTTAATCAATGGTAGATTCCTGTCACATTGCCGATCAGTTACTGTACTGTAGCTACATTCATATTCTAATACTCTTTAGTTTGCAAATACCGGCAGAAACGCTAAAAGGTTAAAACACAAATCTAAGAACAGTTCAGTACTCTATAGCTTTGTATGGAAACGATTACCGGTCGCTAACTCCTAGATGCTCCAATGTATTAGTATTGATTACTATTATTATTATTAATGCTGTAATAGCAAGCAAGCTACAGTAACAGTAAACCAGTTGTAAAGGTTTAAGGTTCGGGGCATTAGCTACAATAACAGGCTACTACTACACAGTCTGTACCGAAATACCTAAAACAACAAACTGAAACCTGGTAAAAGTTCATTTTAAGAAGAGCATGGTGTTCAAAAAAAAATGTATTAGTACTTTACATTACGCAGAAATAACGTTAAAGCCAAAGTAGTGAACTCACCTTGTCATCCGCCATTTTTACTCGATGAAACGTACTGCTGCTGTGATCTATTCGTAAGCCTGGGTGGAGCGCCACCAGAGCGATTCATTGTGTCTGGATCAATAATTTAGGTACTGATCGCATGTCAGTTTATTTTTTTCTAAATGCTCACTGTTGGCGACTGGCAGGGAGGGATAACTGATTCTAGATCTGTGGTTATGAGAACGGTTACCAACTTCCAGTTTCAATCATTGCTTTCACGTGTCTAAAACCTTGTCTCTGATTGGCCTTTTTTTGTTCATTGATACACTGGATTGGTTGACAACCATAGCAACAGAGCGCCATGTTTACTGTAAGCCTAGGACAAATCTACTGCTTCAACGAGGCATTTAAATAAACAATTCGGCACTGGTTTAAAGTTGAATATATAAAAATAAACACATTCTGGGCAATGCGACGGATGTACTTTCGTTTCAGCGTTGTTTGAAGATATCTCAGATCGATTTGGACAGTTCTTCGGGGCAACAGAGGTAAGGTTTCAACAAGGAGGCTTCTCATTGGATAATTCGCCGATTCTGCAGTCAGTATGAAGACACACGAATACCCAGTACATGTCATGGGAGGGAGAAACATTAGAAAGTAGTTGCCGACCCGTTTTCGTTTTTATTCCTTGCAATCCTTCATTTGCAACATACGGGACTTTTGTTTGTGTGTTTGCAGTGAATTCAGATATTATTCCCGCGCGAATTTACTGTTATTTCCCACGAATTTGCCATAAGAAGTATATCACACGTGTACTAATACTTAATTGTAGTGATGTTCAAAACGAGGCTTTCCGAAACACAGAGACAATTTAAACATTTGAGTAGAGGCTTTTAAAACGCTCGAAACCTTTACTGGACCGTACGGTGACATCTGCTGGCATCTTCAATTATGGCACACAAGTCTTAAGGATAATTCAACCATGGTTAGACAGCATAGTTAAGGAACGATTCCCTTCCTTCATCACAAACTCCTTAGTTTCGAAACAGATGGTTGATAATTGTAATTTGTCAAGAATGTGGGTTATTAAATGATTTACAAATGTTTGAGACAAACTCTTTCCTAACACAATGTCATAAACTCATCTTGATTTGTAGTCTTTCCAAAACATCAAACTATATGTGAACTCTAAAGACTGGGAATAAAACTTTTCAGGCAAGATGTACATAGATACTTAATTAAGTTGTGTTATGAAGTAGTGCTTGTGCAATAACTTGTGAGGGGTAAGGTGTTGTCTTTAGAGCTTTTTATTTAGAAACAATATTTTTATTCCACATTGCCAGGGCTCAGACGATTCCTTTTTTGTCTACCACCTGGCCAGCCGTTAAAAAATTACAGGGCACAGAGGTTGCAGGGATGGCTAAATGGACCACTGCAAGTTTATAGAGGTGAGGGAAGACCCCTGCATTTTGGGCCCAGTACACTCACTTATGGGTCTTCCACTGTTGCCAGGTATGCATCTGCTAGGTACTGTTGAACTTCAACCATAGCATTGGCACTAGCACTTTGTATTCTCCTTTTGAGCCTGACGCTCATAGGACTTTTAGTGAAAAAGTCTTCTCCTGGGAGATCTGCCTTGGAGGCAGAAGTCCTTTGATTGGTTGATTCAAAACAGAGGGCGGACCTCACATTAAGTTTAATTTTGATTTATAATTATGATTTATATATATATATAGCACAGTATTACTTTTTCACACTCCAGTGTGGTTAAGGTTGAGGTTAAGGTTAGATATGATTAAAAACGTCCTCCTATACTAACTATGCTCATGTGCACATTTCCAATGTCATGTGAGGTCCAATGTCGTGAGGTCCGCCCTCAGTTTTGAATCAACCAATCAAATTAATTCTGCCTCCAAGGCTAATCTGTCTGAAGAACACTTTTCAATAACTAAAAGTCTCACTGACTCTGCTGTCCAGGAGTAACCACAGGTTGTCATCATCACCAACGCTCCTTTGGTATCCCTGGCAATGAAAACAAATATACATTTTTAATTGTATAAAGACCCGCGACCCCTAGCCGGGATAAGCGGTTGACGATGTGTGTGTGTTCAAAGGATTTATACTGAATGTCAAAGATATAAATATATATCCGATAATAATAATAAACCTCTGATGTCGTTGGTCCATCTTGTGTCTGATAGCTCAATTTTTCAATACTCTCACAAATCTCTCAGCCAAGTTCTCACGCATTCAGAATGTTTTTTGATGCCTCATTTTATACCCGATACGCCAGTGTCTGTTGACACTTTCTGTTCAATATCAGAAGTGTTTTTGGAACTTGTATCGATACGTTGTTCCGATGGAACATCGAAAGTGTCGAAAACATCGAGACAATTTTAACACTTGAGTGTCAAGCGCTCCATTACTACTTAATTGCCTGGTGTCAATTCATCCTAATAATTTAATTGAGTTTAGTTTGGTATGGCCTTTTATCCATTGTCTTTAAGGCCATACATAGCCAATCACATAGGCATACTGACTCCCTACAATAAGTGTTTAACATTAACAAAAAAATGTGTAGCCTAGATTAATGTAATCTTTTTATTCTGTTTTGTATATACATGAAATCAAGTAATCAACCCCAATGGCACTAACTGTACTTACACAGGGTCTTTGCTCTCAATAACCATGGAAACCATGGAAGTGTATGAGGAGACAGATGTGAGGATGACAGAGGAAGTGGAAAGCTACACATTCATGGATGTCACCTCCCCCAAGAAGAGAAAGAAGAAGGCACATCAGAGGGAGATCACGGAGAAGACAAAAAAACCCAGGTAGTCTACTAATTACACCTGAACATCGAATTTCTTACCCCGCCTCGGCCAATGCAACATCTAGCTTGTCTTGATTTCTCCCCAGATCAGCCTATCTGCTGTACTACTTTGATGTTCACCAGACCATGCAACAGGAATTCCCTAACCTGCCTCAATCTGAGATCAACAAGAAGATCAGTTTGAGCTGGAAGAGGCTTAACGTAGCAGACAGAGGCTACTACCTAGAAAAGGCCAGATTGGAGAAGGAAGGGGCAGACACAGTATGGTTCTCTCATCACCCGTGTGTCTACAGTCTTACTGTGTGGTCAGGAAATGTGTCCGTTTAACTAGTCATAATTATAACACAAATCTGTTTATCTGGATCTTTTAGACATCTCTGGGTCCCACCCCTGATCTCTCTGGCTTCCGTAGGATCCTCCCCAGGGCTAAGTATGTCCTTGTGTCTAAGGGGGCGACGTCAGAGGAAAGGACAGGGTCCCAGTTGGAGGTGTGTATTGAGGGTCTGGGCTGTCCGGTGGGAGAAGGTGTGATGCCTTCCCTGAGCCTCGCTGCCCCTCAGTACACTCCTCTCGCCCTGGGCAGCGAGGTGGAGCTGTCAGAGCAGTGCATCGCCATTGAAGGCCTGACAGACGAGGAGGCCGAGACTCTGACACACTCCGGAGCCTTGAATGGGGTTCTCTCGTCTTCGTATCATTCTTCCGTCTCTGCCTCACGCGACTCCCAGAATGCACCCAGCCTGGTGACCGCCAACATGCTCCTCAATGAGGCGGATCCCAGGATGTTGGCTGGGGGCTATAGTGTTGTTGGCATGGAGACAGACAAGAGGTCTGCGGGCAGTGCGGTAATGCATAATGTAAAAGCAAACTTGATCAACCTCATTCCCAGTCAAGTGAGTGAAACAGTCTGAGTATACCTATTGCTGATTTTCAACACTGTAACATTACTATTCATTAGCCTTGTCTGTTTGTTTGATGCAGTAATAGACAGTAGATAAAACTTTGTGTTTACTCAGGACAGGATGGAGCACAGGGTGTTGCCAGGAGCCAGCTCTGTGGGCTCAGTTGTCATGGTACCAGTTGGAGCCATAATGGAAGAGGACAGTAAACCTTCATACAAACTGGTAAGACTGAACTCGTACTGCTATTTTGTTATAGCACCCACCCTATCTATCCAGAACCAGCTGATTCTTATTAAAAACTGCCTTTTAAGTCGATGAAGTACACCAGGAGAGGCCGGGGGAGTTGTCAGACGGCAGGTTGCTCGTTTGTCTACGTAACCCGCCACAAACCCCCTTTCTGCCCCGACTGTGGCAATCACCTGGGGGGCAAGTGGGTGTCCACTGTAAGTCTTCCTCAAAATGTATTCCATCAATATTTTGTAAATGTAACACTTCATTGGTAGAAATAAAATTAGTTAATTAAACCTTTTAGAGCTCTGATACAAACTTTCAACTGTTTACATGTCAGGTGAAGAAAACTCTAGTAAAAGGAGTTCCTCCTTCATGCAAGACCTCTCCCCAGAAGCCGCCATCTAATCCTGGGAACCATCCTGAGAATAGAGTGTCTCCCCTTGATGATAACAGGAAGGTTCCTGGAGGCCGGAAAGCTGGGAAAGGACTACTGAGGCCCAGGACACCAGCGCAGCAGAGTGCAGTTACAGTTACACCACCACCAGAGGGAGACAGAGCCTACAGCCAAGCTGCAGCCTTGTCAGGGACACAGACATCTACCAAGATGTGAGAATGTCCAGGATATTAAATCACTTTCAAATCCTGTGAGAGTTTTTCTGTAGCTGGGTTCATGTTTAAATTGTTTTGAGAGGAAGATATTCATGTTTCAATTGTTCTGTATGTTTGAGCAGCACTTTGGCTGGAACACCTATGCTGAGTCCCCGGGTTAAACTACAGGAACGCAGTACTGTCACCGGTCAGAAGCGGCCCGTTAGGGCCATCCTTCCTGCCCCATTCAACACAGGTGTGGACAAATAAAACAGCACAGTTTCCTGTTAGTACATTGAGATAAATGCTGTGTTTTTGTTTTGAGAACCAGCACACATGCCTGAAACCTGGTTCTTATTTGTCTGAAACTAGGCCGGGCTTTAGTCCAGTGGATAACGGTCCCTCCTGAAAAACACAAAGCTGAAAAAATCAACAGCAGCAAGACCTCTACAGGTGCATTATATAAACACATATTTACATCAATTTTAAACAGTACCAGCATCGTTTAATGACTACATACTTTTATTTGATCTGGGTTATCCAAGCCAAGGTAGTTATGTTCACTGTGGTTATTTTGATGTAAGGGAAGTGGGACTATAATCAGTTTCTGAGGTAACTGAAACTATTTGATGAGTTGATTGTCTTTTGACCTCAGTGCTCAGTGAAAGGATCGCAGGTTTGAAGCCTAACACATTGAAACAGCTCGGCCAGACCGTGACAACAACTGCACAGGTATACACACAAACCGGTGAACACACACACATAACACAAATGAACTGTCTAACTATACTTATGAGGAGTTTTGGGACCAAAAGGTATACTGTACCATTTTAAAATCCTATTTTCCCTAACCCTTAGTCTGAAAACTAATTTTAACATTAATCTAAAATTCTAAGACTAAATCTGAACTACTAAACTTAACCAAAAAACTAGCATTCACCCTAACCCTATTTCTAGTAATAAACGCACAATCCCTGATTCCCTGCTGATTATCTGTTCCCAGGTTACTCATTGTTTGTGTTTTTATATAGACTCGTCCTGATCCCGTGGACACCAACCATTATATTGTGACTGATAAAGGAGGCGAGGTTATCTCTGTGGTTCCTCTCAAGCAGAACTCGACCTCCACACTGGTTAGTTGGACCTCTTTACAGTTTGGGGAACCTAGGCCATCCACACATAATGTCCTCTAGTCGACTCTGTCTGTTGAAGTTTGAAAATGGATACTTTACCTTCACCCACTCTACATTCATGATGGGGTTTCATACTTTTTGATTTCAACGACCCAAGCAAGCATAACAGGACATCACCCACATTTTTAAATAGCTGGAATTGTAAAAAAGTGTAAAACCTAAAAAAAAACATGAAAATCCAAGATAAGACACTGTCAGGTAATGAAAACAGAAAAATACATATTTATTATATTACCGCTAAGGCCTGTAATTAAACCAATATTAGGTTTGCTGAAAACTTACCCTTAAGGGTAAGTATCCTCTGGTCCCCAGATTGAAGGTAATGTTGTCTCTCTGTGTTGTGCGTTCAGGACTTGGGGCTATCGACCGCGCGAGGCAGAGGCCGCTGTAAGAACCCAGCCTGTGACTACATCTACAAGAACCGTCACAAGCCTGCCGAGTGCCCGTGCTGTGGCTGGGAGCTAACCCGGAAGAACACCAAGGGCCTCAAGACAACGGTCAGTGTGGGGGACACTACCTGACCAAATCACTCATTGATGAAGCTGTGTTTTCATTCTGAAGTTTGTCGCTGGTTACTGTTTTCTAACCTCTTGTGTCTCCTATTCCAACGGTATTCTTTATTCACCTCTTTCTCCATTGTCCTCCATCATTCTACAACCCCCCTTCTCTCTCTGTCTCCACCATCCTTCTCTTCCAGGCTGGTTCGGTAGCTCTGTTAGACCCACATCAGCCCCTGTCCCCCAGCCAGAATGAGCTCCAGCGCCAGTCCACCCTGCAGCTGCTGCGTCAGACCCTGCAGTTCCCAGAGAGCGAGAGCGAGCTTCACGAGACCCTGGCCCTCATCCAGGAACTCAACTCCACCCAGGTGGTCCTCACCACCAGTGCAGGGGACCAGGAGTCAGGGGACGAACAGGGAGGCCAGGGGGAGGTTCAGGTCCAGTCAGGCTGGCCAAGTTTCTATGAGTCTGAAGCCACCCACTGTGGACTGTGTCACTCCTCTCTGTTCAAGGGAGGGCAGAGGTGAGCGGAACACTGGTTTATTCATTTTTTTTGTAGGTCGTCACTGAACGTTTCACATGAATTGGTTTCTCATCTTGTGTTACTGTTTTTTTGTTCTCTAGTTCTGTAGCAGGGCAGGAGGACTGCTGGCTCCTGACTGACTCTCTGATCCAGACAGCCTCTCTCCAGCTGAAGGTTTGCCTCAACCCCCAGTGCCTTGCCCTGCACAGCTTCACCCATCTGCACCCTGGGCTGTTCAATGTTGGCAACAGGCTGCTGGTCACTCTGGATCTGTTCTTTAAGATCCGTAGCCAGCTCAGACTGGGCCAGCACCCTAACCAAGCAGTCAGGACCATTCTAGAACACCTGCACAACCACCCTGGTAAGAGTTGGAGAATATTACGGTTCAGATGTTTTAGAACACTGGGTTTTGTTCATGTTGAACCTAATCAAACTTCATTCAACCCTCTCTTCATCATCCTCCGATCATCCTCACGCTCGTCTCTCGTCCATCAGTCTACACTCTGACTCCCCAGGAGATTGGCCATATTCAGGAGCTGCTGCTGATTGGTTACTGGGCCTTTGAGTGTCTGACAGTGAGGGACTACAACGACATGATCTGTGGTGTGTGTGGCATCGCCCCCAAGATAGAGATTGCTCAGAGATACACAGAAAACGTGCTGGAGCTCAAGAATGTGGAGGTGAGACAGAATCGGGATGGAATGAAAAGACGGTATTGAGTAGACGGCAATGAGTAGACGGCAATAAGTAGACGGCAATGAGTAGACGGCAATAAGTAGACGGCAATGAGTAGACGGCAGTGAGTAGACGGCAATGAGTAGACAGCAATGAGTAGACGGCAATGAGTAGACGGCAATGAGTAGACGGCAATGAGTAGACGGCAATGAGTAGACTGCAATGAGTAGACTGCAATGAGTAGACTGCAATGAGTAGACTGCAATGAGTAGACTGCAATGAGTAGACGGCAATGAGAAGACGGCAATGAGTAGACGGTAATGAGTAGAATATATTGAGTAGACGGAAACGAGTAGACGGTAATGAGTAGATTATATTGAGTAGACGGAAACGAGTAGACAGTTTTAAGTAGATGGTAGGGAGTAGAGAGTAAGGCATGCACAGAATGCAAAGAGCCACAGATCCAAAACCTACAACTATCCAAACAGACTCAAGTGATGAACTTTTAGTGTTAGTCTGTTTGCTTCCTGGTGTTTCAAGACTGTCTTGCATTTCTTTTCATATTTTAAAAATAAACCTTTATTTTGAAAATGTTATGTTTTTATTGATTAGTTGGGAAAGATGCAAACCAATCTATATCCCAGCAGTAAATGTGCCGTGGGGGCAGCAGCTCAAAGCACTGGACCACCCTCAGCCTTGCTGAACTTACCCGCTCCTCCTATCGTCCTGCAGTTTACATGGCCTGACTACGGGGCTCCAGACGAGGTGCAGGTAGATGACTTCTGGCTGACCATGGAGAGTGAGGCCATCGAGCAGGCGGTGTTCCCCTGCAGCGTCCCCATCACCCGCGTGGATGCATCCATCATCGCCCCCTTTATCCCGCCACTGATGAGGAGCAACATTGTCATCAACACAGAGAAGGACAAGGTGGAACTGGCAACAGAAAACCCAGGTACGATGACACACTAGCTGGGGATCAGGTGATTCAATAAAGGGTTAAAAGTTTCTGATTCCTGAACATTGACATCTTGCGTAATTTACACAAACTTTGGAAAAAGTTAAGAGGCCGCCGCAAAATCATCAATGTCTCTGGTTTCATTGTTGGTAGTTGTGTGTTTGGTTTTATTCCATAAAATACTGACAACATTTCTCCCAAATTCCAAATGAAAATATTTTCATTCTGAGCATTTATCTGCAGAAAATGACAACTGGTCATAAAAACAAAAAAAGATGTGTGCGCATCCTTGCTTGCATTTAAAATGCGACATGAATATCAGTCTGTCAGTCTGAGGAATCAAATGATTTGGGACAAGGTGGTTTGAGTACGATTTACTCGAATGCGACTAGATCAACCTTTAACCAATCAAACTAACAAGCCACAATCCAAATCTCGTACTCGTCATCACCTAAAACAAATCCATAGTTCATGAAATGGCGCTGATTGGACTGGGTAGATGGGACCAGGCCCAATTGTACTGTAACCCTAATCGGCACTGCCAGATGGATACCAGTGTAGCATTTGAATTAAAGCTTGTGGTGTCAGGCAACATTGGAAAATTCGAGCTGTGTGCAGCAGTCCCAATGAGGAGGGTACATTCACCTTAAGTTAAGGCTTATGGAAATGCATAAAAGTGAGGTTAGGTTATGGATAAGAGGTTAGGTGTTTAGGTTTTATGGTCGGGTTTAGGTAGAACAGCTTGAGGGGACTACCCCCGAGTCCTCAAAAGGATAGTCTGAAGATAAAACGTGTGCTCCAGGACACCCATCGGTTCTAGTGCGTCTGATCCACGAGGGCCAGGTGACACCAGACCGGGCGGATGACCACACTGCTGAGGAGCTCAGAGCCATCCTGGACTGCTGTGGAGAGAAGTTCCCCCCAGACAGCAACAAGGTATGGACCCAGCTCGTCTATCTTGGGCGTCTGGTACATCTTTCTGTATTTCATTTGACTGTGTGGCTGTTCCGAAGGTTGATGAGTCTCTGATCTCCGGCAGGATGAATTGCTGGTTTCTCTGATCACTCTATATACACGCGTTCAGAACGGCCTCGCCACGGCGCCCCAGCCCCCTCCACACCACACCGCTGGCAAGCTGTCCAAGGTCTGCCCCCATCAGGTAAACACACCCAATCATGCAGGCTGTTAGTCAATAAGAAATGATAGGGTAGCTAATTAGGCTTCAGACAGTAATGGCAATAAATCAATAAAGCTATAATGATAAACCTGATGGACTATGTTTCCCATACTCCCCAGGTTGTGTGTGGTTCTAAGTACCTGGTGAGGGGTGAGACGGCACGTGACCACGTTGACCTGTTGGTGTCATCCCGCCACTGGCCCCCTGTCTACGTTAGCAACTCTGCCCACCAGGTGGCGCTGTGCACAGACGTGCAGTACCCTGAACTGGCCTTGAGTATGTGGGGCTGGAACCAGGGCTGCTTCTCGGACCCCATGGGCAAAGCAGAGGTAGGGGCGTCACTGGCCATGAATGTTTATTCACCTGTAATACACAGATTTTATAATACTCTTTGAAAACGTATGTCGTATATAGATTGTAGACCCAATAGAAAATGTGGACGATAGCATCTTTCCATACATTTCGTTGATATTTTATCTTTCCATCAGTTTGTGTCGTGTGCTGAGCTGCAGGACCAGCCCTACAGTGCCGACCTCTCCTATGTAGCGGAAAACCCTCTGATTCACCCCGTCACCAAGTCCACGTCCCGCTGGATGGTGCACCCTGCTGGGCCTAGTGAACTGGGACAGGAGCCCTCTAGCCTTCACCACCACTCCATGGCGCTCTGCAAGGAGCTGGAGCCATACTGCAGCCTTCCGCAAGACCTGGAGATAGAAACTTACACAGAAAGGTTGGCGAGAGAGAACGACCAAAGTTACCTTGATGGTGTCGCGGTTGAAGCTGAGGTAAAAGAAAGGTCAGAGGTCACTGAGACTGAGGAGTGTTCTGAGGGTTTCTTAAAGTCTATGCGTCGGCGACCTTTGGCCTTTGACAATGCGGCCTACTACTATCTGTACAATCGTCTGCAGGACTTCCTGTCCAGCCGGGAAGTGGTAGGCCAGCAGATCAGCATGGTGCTGAAAACCTGTCTACCAGGAGAGGTTGTGATCAGGGACGCCCTCTACAGGCTGGGGGTGGCACAGATCAACACCCAAGAAGAGGAAGTTGGGGAGGAGCAAGTGCAGGATGGTGACCCTGGCTTCGAAGAGGAAGTAGTGCTTTAAAAGTCTATCTTTGTATGCTGTGATGCAACAAGTAAACAATTACATTTAATTATCTGACGTCCCTGGCTAGTGCTTAACTGTAGGCCACTGATGGACAGTATATATACACCGCATTCCAAATTATTATGCAAATTATATTTTACACTGATGTTCCTAAATAGTCAATGCAAATGACAGTCAGTATTATTTTCAATTCACCAACCGTTAGGGTATAAGCCGAATTTCATAGATCAAACCACTCAATGAAAACAGTATTTTTTCCCAAAATAAAAAGCTAAAAATGCACCGTTCCAAATTATATGCAAACTATCAAGAGTTTGAAAACATTTGATAGGTTCTAAAGTACTGAAAATGGTAATTTGTTGAATTTTCAGTATTAGGAGGCCATATTTACTGAAGTCAAAAGCTATTTCAATCAAACACATCTTAACAGGGCAAGTTACATGTTAACATAGGACTGCTTCTTTGATATCACCTTCACAATTCTTGCATCCATTGAACTTGTGAGTTTATGGAGAGTTTCTGCTCGAATTTCTTTGCTGGATGTGAGAATAGCCTCCCAGAGCTGCTGTTTTGATGTGAACTGCCTCCCACCTTCATAGATCTTTTGCTTGAGGATGCTCCAAAGGTTCTCAATAGGGTTGAGGTCAGGGGAGGATGGGGGCCACACCATGAGTTTCTCTCCTTTTATGCCCATAGCAGCCAATGACACAGAGGTATTCTTTGCAGCATGAGAGGGTCTATTGTTATGCATGAAGATGATTTTGATACGAAAAGCAAGGTTCTTCTTGTACCATGGAAGAACGTGGTCAATCGGAAACTCTATATACTTTGCCAAGGTCATTTTCACACCTTCAGGGAACCTAAAAGGGCCTACCACCTCTCTCCCCATGATTCCGCCCCAAAACATGACACTGCCACCTCTTTGCTGACATCACAGCCTTATTGGGACATGGTGGCCATCCACCAACCATTCACTACTCCATCCATCTGGACCATCTAGTGCTGCACGGCACTAATCAGTAAACAAGACTGTTTGAAAATGAGTCTTCATGTATTTCTGGGCCACTGCAACCATTTCTGCTTGTGAGCATTGGTTAGGGGTGGCCGAATAGTAGGTTTATGCACAAATGCAAGTCTCTGGAGGATCCTACTCCTTGTTATTTGCGGGACTCCAGCAGCTTCAAATACCTGTTTGCTGCATTCTAATGCCATTTTAGCAGCTGTTCTCTTAATCTGATGAATTTATCTGGCAGTAACTTTCCTCATTATGCCTTTTTCTGCACAAACAGGTTTGTGCTCTAAATCAGCCACAAATCTCTTCACAGTACGATGATTACGCTTAATTTCTTGTGAAATATCTAATGTTTTCATACCTTGTCCAAGGCAATGCACTATTTGACGCTTTTCCGCAGCAGAGAGATCCTTTTTCTTTCCCATATTGCTTGAAACCTGTGGCCTGTTTAATAATGTGGAACAGCCTTCTTATTAAAGTAGTTTTCCTTTAATTGGACTCACCTGGCAAACTAATTATCACATGAGTTTGATCCATGAGTTTGAATGAAAAACAAAATATTTTATGTTTATGACAATTTAATTCCAATTTGCATAATAATTTGGAACGCAGGGTAGATCTGAGGTAGACCTTTAAGCAATAAAGGGAAGCATATCTGGACAAACTCAATAGCAAGAGAGTACAGTGGAGAACATAGTATTGGCAGGCTGATTGTCATTGAATGTAGTGTACTGTGCAAAAAAGTGATGCTTGAGTATTTTCTGCAGAAAATTAATGGCTGCCTTTGGGCAGATCAGCAATACATGTTTGAGAATGTAAAACTCAAAGATACCAATGCTGCTAACCAGAGGTTCAGTCTGTAATTTATTTTCTCCTTTTCAGATGGTAAAATCTGGATTGTTAGTGCTTTCTGCTTCGGCGTGACTGTAGGAATGTTAATATGGTTTAAGTACAGAAAAAAATAACTTATACTCATATTATTAATTGACTTCGTTGTTGGAGTGCAAAATATTTTATATAGAAGTTATTATTTAATGACTGTTTATTTCATTACTTTGTCATCAATTGAGACATTTTGAACGTTTACGTTTTATCCTCAGTTCCTCAAAACCCTTGATTCTGAAGTGTTTTGAAAGATACATTGACAACATATCTGCGTCACGGCATAGGCTGATGTAATCTGTTGTTCCTGTCTGGGATTTAATTTGGACTACAGGATATTCTTACCTTTAGCTGCTAATGTCTGGGCCCATATTCACAACATTGTTACACAAAAAAGTGAGAAATTTCTTCAGTAAGAAAATTTCAATTTCCAAAAAATAATTTAAGACATTTTGCCAGCAACCTACCTAGCAATAGCAGTCACTTTAGCATATTTCTTTCAGAGAACATACATAAAATGATAAGTGTTCAGTGAAACTGTTCAGTGAATTTAACATTTTTAATAAGCTGTCTTTGCTAGCGTCAAGCTGACTAGTAGCAAGTAGTAGTAGTTATTGGTACCTAGCTACCACACTCTAGCTTCAATCCTTTGAGTGCAAGTAGTTGACAACATTTTAGAGAAGCAACATTTTGGCCAGGATTGCTTGGGGAGAGATGAGGCTTTTTTTTCGTAACCCACATGTATTGACCCACACGCCTTCCATGTTGGAAGTGTGGTCTTTAAAAATGCAGAAAACCTTGGCTGATCTTTTTGCCGTAAATGCAATTGGTGGTGAAAAAGTTATTTAATTTTCTAATACTCTCCAATTGCAAAGGGTTAGCCATCAGATTTTGTAAAAGAAATGCAAAATGTAGTTTATTACATTTTAACCAATGTATAATATAAATACAAAAGTTTTTTGGGAATCTGCACCAAGTTTCTATCATTCACTTACTGCTACTTTAATGTAACCTGATCTGGGCATGTTGTTTACTTACGGTAAATTAACATAATTTGGTGCATTTACATTTAGTTCAATCCTGTAGTCAGTGTGGCATATGCAAGTTTGCTGAAACCACCTATATTAATGAGGTGAAGTCCTGGGATAAATTCTAAACATCATCAATATTAAAAGAAATCATCTGATTCCTGGAGAAATGCATTTTGTTTATTTTGCAAGAGGATCAAATCCTCTGTAAAATTGTAAATGATTCTACAAATCATTCAAATAAATTATGATGCAAGGGGATTTCTGTCAATTGGCAGCACCTGCTGCTGTTTCGATGTTCTCAAATGGTGTATGTTTCATGTGAACTAAAGAGATGGTAACTGACTAATTTCCAAATAAATCATTTATTTATGATGAATGAATTACATTTCTGTGGTTTCAGTGGACGTATTCTTACTTCTCATTTAGGTGGTATTGCTCAACTGGATATGATACTTTTGGAGAACACGTAGAGAAGATATTATTTTGTCTAAAATAGGAACTGGAGACAGCATGACTAAAATCTTCTGTTTAAATATATACCCTTTTGTCCTAATCATATCCAAAGTGAAATATCCTGCTGGTACATGCCGGAGAATTGATACTGAGAGCAGCTACTGTAGTCTAATTCAATAAGTACAATCCAAAATGCAGAAACATCCTTAAATTAAATTGATAAAAAATGACCTGTTCCTTTTCTGAATGAAATAATAAATATGAAATGAAAAGGATTAAAATGACACATTTTTCACTATAGGTACTTTACCATTTGAGAATATTTTATATTTCATTAGCATAAAAAAGAATATAATTGAATGACAAAACAATCTGTATATTGCTTTCAAGCAGCAAATTCAAAATAAAGAATTTATTCATTTACATTTACATAGTTATAGTTTAGTCAGAATGTGTACCGTGTCATACTATTAGTACTCCATGTAATGATTTGTGCTCGACTAAAACTTGGAATATCATCGCTGAGATATGACAGTGATTCTACTTAGAGATTATGTATTTTTATATGTAAGTATCATATTACACATTCAGGACAAAATGGAAGATTTAAAACATTGTTGTCTCATTTAGAAAAGTCAAAGACTGCATCTTTAAGGTCAATGACATGAACTTCCTTTAGTATGGTGATATTTTGTCCAAAACCCAATTTCCTCTGCCAGTCAGCAGAAACATAGTACATTTTACTCCAAGCCAATAACCCTAAGCAACACTGAAATCTACAAAGAAATGACCAGTTCTCTAGTATCATTTCATAAAGTACAATATTTTCCACATTTTAGAAAATTCACAATACCAAGCATTAACAGCTTTCTTTTCTCAACTTATTCGTCATCAACTGTGCCGATTATGTTACATATATTAGAGCTTTTCGCTGTGATGTTGATTTAATCTACAATCTTCATAATTACTACAGTAGGCAGTATTAGCTGAATGCTACAGTCAATGACTACAATGGATAAATCATGGATATAAAAGAGAACAAATGTTTTCATTGATGTCAATAGCGTGTCTAAAACCCATTTTCGAGGATCAGGCAGTATGTTCAAAGTGACAATTAGCATACACAGAATATGGACCTCAGTTAGAAATCAACAAATAACACTTAAACCACGTTGCCGTAGTAGTTGAATATATAACCTACATGAAGTGGACATAAGGTTGCGAACAACACAATTTGTTCAATCAAGATAGATCTTTGGTTCATAGATTTAAATAAGACTCAGAACATTAAACAAAAGTGTTGTATGTACAAGGGCTATTGTACATTACTGTGATGTACTGTATACAGGGCATAACTAGGGCATTATTTGCAGGTTCATTATTTCTGGAACAAGTCACATGAGTCACAGATGCCTGTCTGTCTACTAACCAAAATGGGCTTGTCGGAATATTATTGCTTTACAAAAGTACTCCACATTTCTATAGCTTAGAATGTTTATATGATGAGCAGCAGAGGATATAATGTTAAAGAAGTACAAATCAGAAAGTGCATGAATTGATCACATCAGGGCTTTTTCAGCAGAACTGATAATTATTGGTCTTCATCAGTGGTTGGTCCACATCATGAACACAGGAGTGGTCACAAGAACCATCACACAGCTTCGTCTCTTCGTCATCAACTTTATCATCATTTTCATCACACCGCTCCAATTCCTCAACCCCAATGTCCTGTTGTTGGATATTTCGGTACATCGTCTGCTTTTGAGAGAGTAGAATACAACATACAGTACATTTAATTCAACATACTATGAAGAAGTTATTGTGTTGTAATCTTCTGATAATACTTTAAAGGTCAATCCATTCGGACTATGAAAGATGTTGAGTGTGGAGAGATCCACCATTGTTAGATACACATCCATTCGCCTTGTCTGTGTTACCTGGTCTGGATATCCTGGCTCCTCCCCTAATAGTCTGTCAATTAGCTGGCTGATCTTACTGAATGTTGGGCGCTCTGTTGGCTCCAGATTCCAGCACATCTTCATTATGTCATACCTAAAGGGGCAATATCACATTGGTATTGGTTAAGGATAAAGATGCAATTTGGGAAATGTGCGATTAACAAAAAAATATTTAAACCTTCCATTCAAGATGGATGTGTAATAAGTTGTTGACTGCATATATGTATAATCTATAACGATAATCCGTAGTATTCCTTTAAAATTCAAAGTTTGAATGAAGTTGGTTTGGATCACGTGTCACAAACTGGCATATGTCCTAGTACTGGTTAAAGTTTGTAATGCGTTTAAGCTTAACAAAGATGGCAGTGCTAGTGAAAAGCACCCTAATATTTTACAATTGGAATGGAGTTCTTGTCTGCTTTTGCATGACCAAAGAGCTTGCTTTTCACCTCATGCAACAGACATAAAGATGCACTGGCGCATGAACAAGTGCTTTGTTCAAATTAAATGAAAATAAAGATGTTTGGCCATAAACACTGCCAGTCAATTTGATGTCAAAATGGAAAAATGGTTTATACTGTGTATTTTATTTTACACAACCTTTGTTGCTGCTCTATATTAAAGGTCATATTGGTAGAATTCAAGCCATAACAGTAGAACTATTTTCTCTGTCAAGTGACCAGGGGTATCTTGATATAAAAAAGGAAAAACTATATATGTGTGCTTTGTTACACACAAAAGCAGAGGTGGACAAGTACTGAGTAAAAGTTATTTTCTGAGTAACTCTTGAGTTCACAAGTTTTGGCAAGTCCCTACTTAAGACGAAATTGATAAGGTAAAAGGAGTTCACATCTTACCAGTGACCATGATTGATCTTTTCTTTACTCTTTCTAATTGTTTTATAGGTTACTGTTAAGATATGAACTCCCTTTACCTGATCAATTTGGTCTTAAGTAGGGACTTCCTAAAACGTGTGAACTCAGAGTTACTCAGAAAAGTACTTTCACTCAAGTACATGTCCACCTCTGCACAAAAGCTAATCCTGTAATGCACAGGGTTCTTGCACCATTTTTAAAGTTAAATTCAATACTTTGTAAGACCTCAACAAATATCATTCAAGACCACAAAAATGTCAAAACTATGTATTTGATAGAAAATACAATATATTGAGTCCTACTTGCGAAAACATAACTTTTTTCTTGTCTTTTGTTCAGAGAAAAATACAGTAAATTCAAACATTTCCAATCAGAGAACAGTTGAAGCATAAGTTTGAATAATAAAAGTTTCATGTGGGATTCAATGGCTTTCACCCTAACTTGACTATTTTTCAGCATGAATTGCACCCCCCCGAAAAAAGAAATATATATATATATATACACTGAACAAAAATATAAACGCAACACTTTAGTTTTTGCCCCCATTTATCATGAGCTGAATTCAAAGATCTAAGTCTTTCTATGTACACAAACGGCCTATTTCTCTCAAATATTTTTCACAAATCTGTCTAAATCTGTGTTATTGAGCACTTCTCCTCTTCTGAGATAATTCATCCACCTCACAGGTGTGGCATATCAAGATGCTGATTAGATAGCATGATTATTGCACAGGTGTGCCTTAGGCTGGCCACAATAAAAGACCACTCTAAAATGTGCAGTTTCATCACACAGCACAATGCCACAAATGTCGCAAGTTTCGAGGGAGTTTAGAGAGAACTCACACTCAGTGATTTAAAGCCACAACAGGTGGATTCCGCACCATGGCCAGCTCTGAATTCAGCTACTGAATTGTTTGTGATTCCTTCAGCTGCATAGCTGGCCGTGGTGCTGAAGGGTCCCTGAAGGTGTGAAAATGTATATCGTATACATAATACTGTGTATACTGTACACTATATGCAAAGTATATAGATTTTCTGACTGAACACTTTCTTCCATGGTACATAATTTACCAATAAATTCATAAAAATTCCTACAATGTGATTTTCTGGATTTGTTTTTCTCATTTTGTCTCTCAAAGTTGAAGTGTACATATGATGAAAACTACAGGCCTCTCTCATCTTTTTAAGTGGGAGAACTTGCACAATTGGTGGTTGACTAAATACTTTTTTGCCCCACTGTAATATATAGCAAACACAACTAGAGTCCCTCCAGTCTCCTGCATTAGCTGTGAAATGGTTCTGTTCCAGGCCCGTCTGCTGATCATGTGGCTAACATGCAGAACATGCCTGACTGAGAACTAACTCACCCCAACACAGAGCGACTAGATAGGAGCTCCTGACTCTCCAAATTCACAACAGTTATTCCGGGTAGTGTGACAACCACATCCAATCTACTAATGTGAAGCCTTGTTGGCAATATTGAAAATACAATATAACTTTTCTTATTTCTGTGGCTTCTTTGATTGTTAACGGAAGCATTGTACAATTTCTACGTTGAGTTAATTGGAACAATTAAAAAAAATGTGGAATCAGCAATGCTTAATGCATTTCTTACAAAAGATAATTCAGTCTTGCAGAATATTAGGAATTGACATTTTCACACTAATTTGTATCTCAATGAAGCTAAAGACCTCCTTAATTGGAAAATATCTTGCGTCATAAATCTTAAACAAATCCATGCTATCGGCCCTGGGGACGTGGTCATGTAAACATCAAAGACCTAATTCTGCATCTTACATTTCTGGAAGGGCAAAGTCTGGTCGAGACATCTGATAACCACCCTTTATCATCTTGTAGAATTTTGTATCTACTAGGATACTGGGGTATGGACTCTTTCCTGAAAATAAAAAAAATCATACATGTATGAATTTGGACTGTCAGTTTAGCCAGAAGTAAAAGAGATGTTCAACACATAATTATAAGATTATCATTATATGATTATTTCACAATTAAAAATGTTTATAACTTGATAATAGTTTGCAATCATACTTACGCACTCCTCAGTGGCTGATCTAATTAGCTAACGATAAAAGATATCTATATATTCTGTAGATAAAAACAATCAGAAGTTCCAGTGGAAATGGAAAGAGAGCCTGAGACCCGTTTTCTACTTTCCCCTTTTACATTCTTGTCAAGACAACAATGTGTGAGATATGATTTCACTCTGTTTTGTGAGCAAGACAGTTAACCCTAATAGCTCCTCCCTTCTATTAATACATTCTGACCAGGTCATCACTTCAAATAAGAATTGATACTTAATCAACTTCCTTAATAATGAACTAATAAAAATAAAATTCACCACTTCTCTGCACTGTTTTGAGAGAAACAGTTTCATTTTCATTTTAGTCATTTAGCTGACGCTATTATACAGAGTGACTTACAGTAAATACAGGGACATTACCCTGGAGCAACTTAGGGTGAAGTGCCTTGCCCAAAGACAGGATAACATTTGGCACAGCTGGAAATCAAACCAGCAACCTACCAACTACTAGTCCCTAAAAGCTGAGCCATCTGATCCCCTACTGAGTCATATGACCCCTCACGTGCATGTTCCATGACTGCTAACAGTGAACACTGCCCATCAACCAGATCCTTAAGCCATCAACCAGATCCTTAAGCCATCAACCAGATCCTTAAGCAAGCACCATCTGGCTCAATTGCAATTTTAGCAGTCATTCTAAAATTGTAAGCATTGATCTAGGGCACCATATCCTGCCAATCTCAATTTTGGTCCCTGCATACAGATGAATATGTCCTTTAGTGATCAAATTCTAAGATGTTTAGAAGTTTGTGGTGATGCCCGCTCACCCAGAGAGAAGATCTCCCACAATAGGATCCCATAGGACCAGACGTCACTCTGTACAGTGTAGATACAGTCAAAGATACTCTCTGGAGCCATCCACTTCACTGGCAAACGAGCCTATAGATACAACGTGTACTGAACGACATGAAAAAAAAATCCTCAACATTTTAATATACATTTTAACATGTTAATTTAGCGTGCTCACGTTGCCCTTCACTACGTAGTTGGAGTCGTTCATGATGTCACGCGCCAGGCCAAAGTCACAGATCTTAGCGACACGGTTATCTGTCAGGAGAACATTCCGGGCAGCCACGTCTCGGTGAATGCACTGAGATAAAGAGGTAGACGGAGAGATAATACCTTACAGTTGCTTATCTGACCATTACAAACATACAAAATGACTTTGTTTTGAAAGTATGAAGTTGTGACTCACGTTCTTGGCTGCCAGGAAGTCTAGGCCTTGAGCTACCTGATAGGAGAACCTCAGCAGGTCATCCATGTCCAATGACCATGAGTCTGGTCTTGGTTCCTCACACAGAGATTCTGATAGAACAAAAGGGAACAGAATAGAAATGTATGTGCACCCTCTATCTGAGCAGGGCTCTACGCTAACCTTTTTCCCTAGGAGTACATGTACTCCTAAATAAAAAACTGTCAGAGCACACAAAGAAATTTAGGAGCGCATTGAAAAATGTTCAAGTAACACAGAATTTACACTTTCTTTTTCCCAGTGTTTCTCCCACATTTTTCTCACTTTGACTGCACTGCACCATCACAGAAAACTACTGCAGTTGGTGCATGACTACATGCGGAAAGTGGGAGTTGTAGTTTTTTAACAACTAAAAGCGGGGGGAAAAATGCATTATGGTAGGTTGTAATCTTTACTTGCACACTGAGCTCGTAAATCATTTTTCCTTGTCTCACATGTCAATTTTTAGGAGCAAATACTCGTGAATTAGGGGCACTGTAGAGCCCTGCTGAGATGGTCCACCAAAAAATACAGTGGATCAAAGCAGTGATGAGTGATGATTTTGATAAATAACTTACCCAGAGAGTTGACAGGCAGTTGAGCAGGCCTCATCTCCAGATAGCTGTCAGAACACACACTGGATATCCCACTGTCACTGGTCGAGGGACAGGAAGAAGGGATGGGGTAGGTAAAGTGAGTGAAGAGGAAAGTGAAATGAAATGATAACATGAGCCAAGCGTTATGTACGCTAAGGAAAGGTTAGTCATAGTCACACGCATGGCGCATACCTTCTGATGAACTGCGTCTTCTCAAAGAGGTTCTTGTAGTCACTGGTTTCTGGGACCTCAGGTATGTTCAATGCAAAGTTTAGGAAACTCTCTTGCTTGTTTCGCAGGAAGTTCAGAAGGTCGCCATGACTACAGTACTCAGTGATCACCAGTACTGGTCCTGAATTAAGATAAATGGATATTCCAAATTAATGTTTAAACTGAATTATTTGGCACATCTTACATGTAAATAATTTAAAACACTCTTATGGAGAATGCCTTCGAGTAGTGTTGGGTAGGACTGTATATTTTTCAAAGAGGTGTCCTTCCTCACCTGCCTGAGTACAAGCTCCCAGCAGGTTGACAATATTCTTGTGCTCTCCCAGATGACTCAGGATTTTCAGTTCTGACATCAGAGCCTCTCTCTCATCTGAATGGGCACTGGCTGCAAAACGAATGAACTCAATCACATGGCAATGATCTACCACCCTAGTGTAAACACAGCTATACATGCTTTGATAAATTATGTTTCTGGACTAAAATGTTTGATCTGATCCATGGGTTCTGCGTTCTGACCTTTGAGCATTTTGACAGCTACACGCATCACATTGTCCTCCTTCCCCAGACCATACGCTGTGGCCTCCACCACCTTTCCAAAAGCCCCGGCACCGAGAATCTTTCCTGCACGGCAACCCGTCATTTATAACACAAATTATCTTTGTTTGTAAATAAAAGGGTACTACTTTCATATGTAGTAAACATTAGCATCTCATCCATCATGCACTGACTTTTCAATGTATTACACAAGATTGGAAGATCTGAGGAATCAAATCACTGAAGTTCCCTTTCAAAGAGGCCACGAACCTAGCTTGAGCTTATCCCTGGGAAACTCCCACTTTTCATTGTACGGCAGCTGAGTTGGGTCAATAAAGGTGTAGTTGTTCCCATCAGTGGCCTGGATGATCTTCCACCTAACCTCATATCTCGGTTTCTGCAAAGGCAAGTAGATGTTACACAGCCATTCGTATAACTGTGTGCTTTATTTTGTGACTTTGGCTGGCCTGCTAAAGGCTTTCTTTTGTTTCTTTGGCTAATGATAATGCTTTGTAACAAGAGATATTTGTGAATAATGTATTAATGTATTAATGAATATATCAATGTATTACCCAGGTTTATGTTAAAGATGCATGTAACTGTCCATTCATTTTTCCTGGCTGCCCAAATTTTACGTAGATTTTTTAAATTAAGTTTAAACTGTGGAAATGTTCTTATCTAAGTTACAATACTAATAATAATATAATAATATAATATAAACTATTTCTAAAAATCCATAGTATTATTTTGTCCATAATATGCATTTGATGCTAGTTACAGTAAATATTGTGAAATGTCGATTTTGCTATTCCGCTATTGTCTATATTTTGTATTATTTAACTTGATCTTTTCAACCCATGAAACCATTTCCTAACATTTAGTATTCCTAAAATACATATTTTGGTCTTGTCATTATAAGATATGATACAACTTTGCAGCATAAAAAAATAACAAAGTCAGGGTAACACACATCATTGTGGTCCCTATATTGTACAGGGTATTGTGTGTTGTACCTGCTTGTACTTGTAGAGAAGGATCCCAAGGAGCAGCAGGAGGACGGACAAAATTCCAGCCGCAACCGATAGGGTAGAGGTGAACATTTTATCTATCCAATCAGAAGGCAAACAGAAGGGCTGGTAATGATAGACTCAGACTTCTCTATATACATTCAGTAAAATTACACGTATCATGTTAAATGTTGAACTGAGCAAATGTAGTTGAAGTGACTGATTATGTGAAACTGACTACACAGATGATCCAGTTCATGTCCTAGACTTTGATGACCCAGGAACAAGGCATGTTAATAGAGGATGACCGTGATTTGCCTCTTACCAGACACCTCAATGGCAAATGTGTCTTTGCTGACTCCAACCAAGTTGAATGCGACACACTCCACCGTCATCCTACGGGCGGACTGGCCAACAGTCAGAACGCTCTCAACCTCGACCCAGCCGTACTCATCCCTCTGGACCTCGACCGTTTGGGCTGAAAGTGGAGTGGGCATCTGGACACCCGTGGCGTTCTCGTTGCACCTGTTCTCATTGGATGAGGTGATGATGAGATTGAATCATTGCAACCGTTCTCATTGGAGGACATTCAAGTTGAGCCATTACAGCTGTTTGCATTCTAATAGAAACAGATTGGATTGCATTCCCATTTAAAATCCAAAACTAGAATACATATTTATTATCGTCATCTGTTCTTATTATGTCTCTTTTCCTATCAAATTCATTCCAATGCCCTAATAAGTTAGTTACTATACAACAAGTTGACCTCACGTTTCTCGGATTCCAAAGCACTGATACCAGAAGATGACGGGAGCAGGGTAACCTGACGATGTGCATGTGAGCGTGCTGATGTTTTCCCATCTTACCACGGCAACTGGTCTCTCTGTCAATCAAGAAAGCAAGGTTAAATGTTTTGTCTCATACACTATAAAGCCCTGACTATCTGTTTTGTTATGAGTGTTGATACTACTGAAACTTTACTTACGATACATTTTTACGTGGAATGTTATGGATCCGTTGGCCTCGGCACTTCTGGCAAAGAAGGTGTACTGACCCTGCTCCTGGGAATTAATTCTCTTCACTAGCAGGGTAGCAGAATACCTGAGGGCAAATCAAACATATTTGTAGCATCACCAAAGCTCAATTACCACGACGAAAAAGGAATGAGTAAAGATGTTGTGGAGCGTTCTGGTGACTAATACATCCTACAGTAGTTTTATGCAGTTCTGCTGCTCATGGAGGTAAACCACTAGTGATTTCCTTATAGTGTACAAAGTGAGTGGGTTCAAATATGTTTTGTTACCCTTTTATGGAAACAATAGTGAGTTTAGCATTAAAATACCAGTTAGTTTCTAATGTCACATTTAAGTAACATCAAACCAAATTATGAAGTGGATTTATCTTGACTGTTAGACTTATTATTTAACCTCATCACATGCTCTGATCTTCCATTGATTTTTAGCTAGTGGTGGCTAAAGTTAGTTAAAGTTGGTGTGTCTGTTCAAAGCAAACAGTAATGGATTGCTGTTTTACTTCACTTCTTTCAGTGTAAGGAACCATCTCCTTTGAAAAAAGTGATATTCTCCTTTCACAGAAGTTCGTGTGTGCTCTATTTCAAAAAGTTAAAGGTAGGTGATATCGATCAGTTAAAAAATAGGGTCTGAAAGTAAAGTAAAGACGGCATCCGACATACAGCACCCTATGCATGGCAGTTGTCCCCTTTATTGCCTTGGGGCATTGGGAATGATCTTTAGACCAGAGGGAGGATTGCTCCCTACTGTTCCACCATTTCCAGCAGCATTTAAACTCCCATCCAAGGACCGACCATGCCCGACCCTGCTTCATTTCATAAGCAAACTGGCAGTGGGGTACAGGATGCTTTGCTGTTGGCCAATGCACTAAATACATTTGAGTACAGTGATTTTAAAGCACCTTAATAAAAGTATTTGGGTACAAAATGCATTCGGGTTCATAATGTACCCACCTGTTGTTGTATTGTGTGAACGTGTGTTCATGGGTAGCTGAGGGGTTGGGGATGTCCCAGTGCTGTTCAATGATCTGGGGGTACGCCTCGATCAAGACACTGAGCTTCAGGTCCTCCCCCAGATTCACCTCGATGGACAAGCCTTGGTGGGCCAGCTTGAAGGGCAGCACGGGGAACAGACGGATGTACGGCTCCTCTGGACAGGGACAGTGATGGGGAAGTTATCTTAGTGGTTAGCTGGGCTGGATGTCATTAGACACAAATGCATTACAATAAAGATGGACTTCTTACACTTATCCACTTAGAAACATCTTAAGTAATTTGTTTAAGATTTTTATGCCCTATTAAATATAATCAAATTCTGCGATTGAAATGTGTCTGTGTTGTTCTTGAGTTATGATTATCCAGTTTCTTACCAACGACCAACAAGGAGGTGGTGGAACTGTTGACTCCAGCCTCATTGGTACCGATGCAGGTAATGTTGCCTGTGTCGGACTGGTCCACGAAGAAGATAGTCAGGGTGCTCTCAATGTCTAGACGGTTATTCTCATTTGAGCTAACTTTCTCTTTTATGGTAAAATTCTATAAAAACGACAGGAAAATAATGGTTCACCCTCAAGATTAGTGTTTTAAGACAACTAAATACTAAAGAGACACAGAATAAATAGGTGGATTGAAAATCTCTGTCAACACTTGCCTTATTGGAGATATAATTCCATGTGACATGGTAGTTGAAGTTAGGGTTGTGGGTGGTGCAGCGCATTGTTAGATTTTCGCCTACTATACGGACATACTCTTGCTTCTCCAGGAATACATATGGCGGGAAACGCAGCCCTGGACATAGAGAAACCAAATAAACTGGGTAAATTAAAGGAGCAAAGTACATACAGTATTCAGTCAAAACGAAAATGTAAATCTCAATGGGCCTGATTAAGTTTCTACACCAGGGGTCATCAACTCCGGTCCTGGAGGGCCGAAATACTTCAGATTTTTTTATTTTACCTAGTAGTTCATTGCAATCACCTGCTTTCCCAGGTATTAACCAGTCCCTTATTAGAAAGAGAGAACACAAATCAGAAGTGTTTCGGCCTTCCAGGACCGGAGTTGATGAACCCTTTTCTACACCATATTGATTTGCATTGTGAAGTAGATTCACACGCTCACTTTGGATGACATTGATGGAGAATGCCTTGGAGATGCCTTCTGACCCATTGAGCTTGGCACGGCAGACGTAGTCAGCGTTGTAGCTGGGGTGGAGATTTCGGATGAAGATGCCTCTGCGCGGGTCTGCTGTGTAATTCATCCCTGGGGGTGTGGAGGTGTTGTTTTCCATGCGGAGACCAAGGTCTGTGGCGTCTGGGTTGGTCAGCAGGCAGGGGAGAAGACAGTCCTCCCCCTCTTTCTTCATTACACGGAGGGAGGTGGTGCTGGTTGTAAACAGGCTTTTCGGGTCTAGTGGAAAACAGAGTGATGCGCTGGTACATTTACATAATGTACTTCACACAAATGCTTATAATTGAGGTGTAGATTTTATTGAATTGTCAAGCCGGAGAATTAATCATAATAATACTAGGCAACATGAGAGAAAACTTGCTACAAAAATTATGATTGATCAACACACTACTCTTCACAGATGAACTAATACCAACTAACTAGTTAGCCATGTTTACCTTTTACATAAACATGCACTGTAGAGATCAAGTCCGGACGTTTGAAATCCACACTGGTATATTCACACACGTATGTTCCAGTGTGTTCTGCAGATGCACTGTCCACCCTGAAGGTTTTAACATTTGTGTTGTTCTTCTTGGAGATGAATTTCCTATGTTTGGCCAAGCGGGTCACCCAGTTGACTGACCCATTACCCTCGCACCTCAACACCAAGGGTTTTCCAGGGTTCAGTACTACTTCAGGCCTGACCACAAGTTGGGAGTTGAGCTTAATTACAGGACGCTGCCATTCTGAGGTAAACACAGGGATAAGATGTTACAGCTATTATATCAGACAGTATGTACAATAGTTAAATTTCACTGCAATACAGGGACATAGTTTTGATGCAGATCTGATGAATAGGATGGAGTATATCCTGACATACAATACGTCCTGACTAGGAACCTCTGAGACTAAATAATGGATATTGATTCACTCAAAATTCATCAAAATTATATTTTTCTCTGTTTCCTTGAACAGTATACAGAGAACTGAAAGTCATCATGTTCACTGTATTAAAAGTCATCCCAGACACCACAGTCAGGAAACACATTGCTGAGCTGGCTCTAGAAGAGGTCCCGATCCTCTCTCACTTCTGCTTTTCATACTGGATCTATTCTTCAAGTCTGTTGTTCTATCCCTGAGAAAGGCATTTTAACCTACTTACTCCCAGTCTATTTTGTAAACTATTTTGCTTTATCTTGGCCAGGTCGCCGTTTTAAATGAGAAATTGTTCTCACCGTGCCCACCTGGTTAAATAAAGGTTAAATAAAAAAAATAAAATAAAAATAAAAACAGAATTTGTTCTGATTTATAGACACACTATGTAACTTTCCATTCATTTGTCTGGGCAGGGCAAATTCCACATAGATAAAATAAAATAAAAAAATATATGTTTTTATTGAACTCAGAAACAATACAGGGATATATGTATAAAAATGATGTAAAGAATTTATATTAAAACAATGTATTGAAATTATATGTGTACTATAGTGTATATATATATATATATGGTATATATACACCGATCAGCCATAACATTATGACCACCTGCCTAATATTGTGGTAGGTCTCCCTTTTGCCACCAAAACAGCAGCCCCATATGCAATGCATTGTGTGTTCTGACACCTTTCTTTCAAAACCAGCATGAATATTTTCAGCAATCTAAGCTACAGTAGCTCATCTGTTGGATCGGTTCACCGCTTTTCCTTCCTTGGACCACTTTTGATAGATACTGACCACTGCACACTGGGAACACCCCACAAGAGCTGCAGTTTTTGAGATGCTCTGACCCATTCGTCTAGCCATCACATTTTGGCCCTTGTCATAGTAACTCAAATCCTTACACTTACCAGGAAAAATAGGCATCAGTTTAAACTGATAATCATTTTTTTACATAGTCATTTCAAGTGCGTTAGTGTGAACACAGCCATAACCTACCGTAGCACTCACACTAGCTCAACCCTGCTCTCCCAAGCTCATTATTTTGGAGACAGGCATAAGTGCTGCCTGATGAGCACCATTTAGGTACATAGAGAAATTATAGATATTTGTCATTGTTCCCCTTTAAATAGTAGCCTACACCTAGTCATATGCATTTGGATAAATTAGTGATATAGAGAAAAACAAGCATTATCAGTTTGAGCAATTTAGAATGCAACCAACTCTAACGTCGTTAGCTAGATAGTATTACATTAGGACAATAAGCTAGCTAGCTTAGTAAAATGGCTATCAGGAATAAATTCGACATTTCACAGCGTTTCCTAGCTGTCAATGGTGATTTACGAGGAGGTATTTTACTCCTCGTTTTTAAATCTCTACATAACTTAGCCCCAGTCTATCTTTCTGAACTGGTCTACCCCTACGCTCCAACTCAATGCTTAAGGTCTCTTGATCAGGCTTTGTTGGTAGTCTCTCGCTCTAGACTTAAGCATAGAGGGGAGCGTGCATTTGCAGTAGCAGGGCCTTGACTCTGGAAATCCATGCCCCTAGAGATCAGAACGGCCCCTAACTTGTCTGTCTTCAAGCCCTTACTAAAAACCCACCTGTTCACATTAGCATACTAACCTCCATTTCTGGCTTTTCTTACCTTTCTATTTTTAGTCTACGTTTTATACTGCTTTCATTCTTCAGTTTTTCACAGTACTTTAATCTGATTATGTCCTGCTATTCCTCTCTTTAGGTTGAACTTGAACTTGAACTTGATTTAACCATTTAACGGAAAACAAATAAACAAATGCCATATTTGTATAATCTTATTTTTATGAGGTAGGTATGATTATAGCACAAGCTTGAAACAGCAAGCTGTTACTAACTAACTTGCACTGTATAAAAAACACATTTTTTATAACACCTTATAGACTAGATCTAATATGAGTGCAGATGCAACAACTGGATAACTTATTTCTCAACTCAAATGTGTTCAGAAACAGATTTTGGGAATGTCTATAATGAAATAAAAGCTAGGTTTGATTATAATATACATGTGTCTTTGTGTTTGTCGTCCCTCTTATGTGATGTCATTCGTGCACGCCATTGCCATTCCTCTATACCCCATTAGATGGCCAAACCTTTCCTCAGTTCATTTTAAATGGAAAAATGTATAGTTCAAAAACGGCAATGAACAAGAAACTAGTGGGCCAATCAATTACAAATCTATAAGCACAATGCATGGCACTAGGATGCATATGCTGCCATTGGAATGGAGTCAATATTGTGAAAACTGTGGGTAGTGATAAAGCATTATAAGAAGTAAGGAGATAAAAAACTAAGAACAATATGTGGATTGCTGATGCAATCACATAAAAAAGACTTGGACAAGAAATTTAACACAGTTATGCTTTCTCTTTAAAAAAGGTGAAACAGGTCCAATAGTCTACAGTATTAATGAATCAGTCTGCCCTTATGGCCATACACTTAACACACTCAAAAGTATAATGTGTGCACAATAAAATGAAGATTTCTTGGGTTGGAAAGAGGGATTATGATAGAAACAGAGGGAGCTGTATGGGCTATAATGACCATGAAGATTTTCCCTTGGGGTGTCACATGCGCAATGCTGGTGACGTACTAATACATAAACAATGTCTTCTTTAAAGACACTCCAACAACAGCTCTCTGGGTTCAAGGGTGATTGACGAACATCAGCATAAAGTAAATCTAAAGTAAGCAGCATAAAGTAAATCTACAGCAAATGTACCATTTTATTAATTTAACTCTAACCCTATTTGGCAAATGGTACATTTTGGAGTCTATTGAGCTACAGTGTGATGGTGTAAATGTTGTTTTGTTTGTATTCCAGTAAATGTATGTGCTTTTGTTTGTGTTTATCTCAAAGCAGAAGTAGGTTTTCTTGTTCAGCAAATGTTCTTATATACCACTGTAAATAATAACATCAGATTGAGGGAATGCTCATGGTTTTGTGCTAATCAGCATTCTTGGTCTGAACTTCCTGATAACATAACCTTTCTATGACTCCAATTACATTTGTGAACAATCAAATACACATGGTAGTTTGAAAATGACCAAATCAAACGGATAGAAAAAATGAGAATTGTTTAGTACTTACATTTATCTTAAAATGATGCTTAAAAGACAACTCCGGCACAAAATGAACCTAGGGGTTAATAACACATTGCTACCATGGAAGTGAGGTGATATTCTGAGCCTTGTTTAGTGGTCTATAATAGCGATTTATTTTTACTTACTTTGTGCCCTCACAACTAGTGTTATAAGGTAATTATCATTTCCAACTACAACTGGGCACATTCGATTAGCATGAAAACAAACGGTCGACTGGGTAGCAATGTATTATTAACCCCTAGGTTCATTTTGCACCAAAGTTGTCCTTTAATAACAGAGGTGGACATTTACTTGAGCAAAAGTACTTTTCTAAGTTACTCTGAGTTCAGAAGTTTTGGGAAGTCCCTACTTAAGACCAAAATAATCAGGTAAAGGGCTATATAGGGATATACATATCTTAACACTGACATATAAAACAAATAAAACGAGTAACAAAAATATCAACCATGGGCGCTGATAAGATATGAACTCCCTTTCCCAGATCATTGTGGTCTTAAGTAGGGACTTCCCAAAACTTGTGAACTCAGAGTTACTCAGAAAACTACTTGTACTCAAGTAAATGTCTACCTTTGCTGAATAAATAACATCTTATTCCAAATCATATCACAATTGTACTCATAATTTCAAAAGCAATGTAAAACTGCATTTGTAATTTAAAATGAACCACAAATCAGTTTGTCTCCAACCATTGAAACATTTGTAAGATGACAACAGATGCATGTGATGTGACAAAAATAGCATTATATGAAGTTACTATGCCAGTTAAACTGTTGTATGATGCACAGAACTAGTTACAATCGTCTGCCTGTCTCATTTAGGCTGACCAGCAAACAGAAAGAGAGTTTTACAAATAAATAGTTATCACAGTCCCAGATAATGACCTTGCACTTTGGTTGCATTAGAAAACAGGCTTGCACTTCCAGTCTAAAAGCCATGGTGCTAAGAAAGCTTCAACTACTGGAAATCTGGTGCGATGAGTCTCCAAAGCACTGATGAACCCCATTTGATACTGAAAATGAACGAAAAATGTGTTTGAATCAAACCCCAGCAGCGGCACCAGGCCGGGGCAAGGCTGAGCTATAGCTCCCCCAAGAAAAAGCTTAGTTCCCCCATTAGCCCACCCAGAAATATTCCATATTTTCATAATAAAATAAATACATTTATGGATGATGTGGCTTCGCTTCTCAAAACAGCTGCACCCAAATTGTAAGCACAGTTTGCATGGCCGTTATAACTTAGTGACGGGCATTTCGATTCTTTTCAGGGACACAAATCTTTTGATTCAGTTCACTAAAAAGATTTGTCCACTGATTCTATAAACTCCACATAATGTATAGCATGCCTAGTTAGTAATGTATAGCATGCCTGTAGATAGTAAAATTAAAAGAACAATTCTCCTTTTGGAATGGATAATTGCGAGTATAATTCACTCAGTGTACAGAGTGGAGGTCGGAGCTGTCTGACTTTCACAGAACCTTGACAGTCATCATTGGTCAAGCACTTTTAAGGTGCATCATGTCAATAGATTTATCAATGCGTCCTTGGGGATTAGGAATAGAATGTTGAGATTGTGAAATTTTGTTTGGTTCTCCTATTGAAGCAACACTTGTGACACTGAGGTGTAGCTATGACAGCGCATTAACAAAATTCATGTCAGCACCTCCATGCATCGAGCTAGCTCCCCCTTAGCACATCCAGTGAAAAATGCCTGGCGCCGCCACTAATCAAACCATTGATTCAAAGTTAAAGAAACAACAGACACTTAGCATTATAGTATTATGTTCAGGTATTATGCAGGTAAAACTGCTGTATATTGTAGGAAACATGTTTAATGGACAAATACAAACAAGATGTTTCCTATCTAACCTCAAGAGATTCTTTGTAAAAATTGAAATTATTAGAATTAAGAGTTAAGTAAAATAGCTTTCAATTATCATGCCCCACACTCCTGAAATGTCAATTTACATTAATATATCTGAAATGAACTTTTCACTGTTAACAAGGCTTCTGAAAATCTGTGTGCTCCTATCCATGTGTTTGTGCAGATTTTTTCATTTTCATTAAAAATCATTTGTACAGATACTGCTGTACCACAGGGCTCAGTTGTAAAAGAGACTGTGTGAGTTAAGTTAGAGTAAATTTTTTTACATCAGCAACACAACAATATGAATACTTGGATCTCTTCTGCATCGGAGCACAATGTCCTCCTGTAGGCCCAATGTGTTCAGTCTTACCTTGAGCTACAGTGGGCAGGATCCCCAGGAGAAAAACCAGGTATAGCACCATCCTGGATCTGCTCCAGATCGGTCTGTCTGTTGGTTAGTCTGTATATCTGGGAGCGTTGTGTTTGAGTCTGTGTATAAGACGAGAAATTCGGTTAGGTCTGTCCCTCAATCAGTCACACACTTCTCCTTTTCAGGAGAATATTGGGAAATCAAGTCTTTCTGGATTTGTCACTTTGAAGTTTGAATTTTGTGAGCATAGGATTATCTGAAAAACGCCAGTAAATACCTTGCAGAAAGCCCATTCAAATGTAATTCACATTAACATCTGTGTTACTTGGCCTAAGGTTGGCCACATCAGATGAACTGAACCTGTAGCATAGATGACTCACCTCACAGAGCTGTGTAGGTCCACCATCCAGGAACAAGTGAAGTCTCTCACACCCTGTGGATCCTCTCTGTCTGTCTCAGTCAATCTGACCAGCAAATAGCAAGAGCACACAAGAAACACAAAGACAGAGGTGTCACAGTCCCGGGTAATGACCACCCGTCTCGGTTGCATTAGAAAACAGGCCTTTGCTCCCAGTCCAACAGCCATGGTGCAAAGAACTGCGACTAATCTGGTGTGATGAGGGTCACACTGCTGCTCCGCTCCCTAGCCTGCTGGCCTAGTACCAGCTCCAGCCCGAGCCTCCATAAATGAAGGAGAGGTTTTTGGGAAAGACAGTAAAAGACCTCTTTGATAGCCCTTGGAATCAGGGCGTGTAATGTATGTCTGCTTGTGTTTGTGAGAGCGTAGAGGTAAGGGGAGGGTTAAAGGGGACTAAAGCCAGGGGGTTTCATGGAAGAACCCATGATGAAGAAAGTGCTAAAGGCTGGAAAAAGAGCGGCTTTGATGTTTATGGACTGTAGTTGATGATACAAGTGATGATACAACAATCTGGGCTTGGGTAAATTCATTTAGATGTGCTATATTCTTCTCATATGTCATCTGTGTTTGTATGGTCAATTCCTGTGGGAATATTTTATATTCAACATTGTTTAGACAAAGAATGTTCCCCACATTGGAAGGTTCAGAAATTTCGAGAACCAAATGTAATTAATATTTTATTTTCCTTTCTTTTAATATTATTTCCTAATTGAAATGCAGAACAGGTCGTTTCTTGACGTTGTTATCCTCCTCATTAGCTTATATAAATTAAAGAACTAATGATACAATTAATCATTATACATTTTTTATTATAGGCTTTTATTTTTATAATTTTTATATAAACACATTTAACATACAAAATACTACATATAAAAATACATTTGTAAAAATGCAGAAAAGCTTTGGAACCATAGGGTAGAAATGTATATGGGGTTGTGTGTGTGTGTAAATATATATACAGTATCTGGGTAATTGTCATGAAACATTAGGCCATAATATTAGTATTTTCTACTGTGTACAAGTTAGTGGAGAATGATATGATAGTTGACTTTTTTGCAAATGCGTCATAGCATTGTGACTAACACTGCCAAATATGTTGTAATAGTGGTTTCATGAGAATCACCCAGGTATTATGTGTGTTAATTTACCATATAACAAATATGTAGAAGGAATCATATCATCGTTTATATTTTACTGGTATCTAATGATAGGAAAACTATTGTAAGTGGACACCTACAATGTATTAAGTAAACTCACAGGTGTCATAACATTGTGTAGTGAATGTAGACTAGAAAGCTCATATTTCTATTGATCTTCCATGTAGATGTTCCATGTAAAAGCTGATATCATATACTGGATATAATACATATTTTTATAGAACTTCATTTCATTTACAATACACAAGCACTTTAAAGATATTATTCATAGTCACAATACACAACAGCGTACTCATTTTGTACAATGTGTGCTAAGGCAGTGAAATGCTCAGTTTTTTTCTCATTCAGTCAGTACCTTCATGTATACAATTTGTTCATATGTCTCAGACAACATTCATTCTCTCGTGTACTGTACCTTGCATCCTTTTCATGGACATTTTTTACAAAACAATGTAAAGTGCAACATTTATAAAAAAACACAAATTAAATGCTACTGTTTGTGAAATGTTAAAAGTACATTTACAGTATAAAGAAGTCAAGACAATCTAAAAATAGTTTTTTTTAGAACATAACATAACATTCACGGTGTAGTTTTTTTTGCTCAATTGAGACCATTTCATTACATTTCCACAAAATAAATTGGAGTAGAACATGTATATTGTACTTAAAAACAACCGAAAGGTATAGAGTACCTCAGTGCAACTAGAATGTCCCAATAATATGTAAAAGCAATAGGAACGATATACGTTTTTCACAAATCTTGAATCCCTGAATTAAAAGTGAATTATTATGTGATAGGAATGATGCTAAATACTTGTTTTACCGTACTTGTAAAGCCCACACAAATGCAACCAGAATCTTCCGGAATCTTAAGATAATTTGTTGTAAAGTTTAACTAATCAACATTTCGACATTGATTCTCAGCCAGAGCCATAAATTCATTTGCTACATGTTCTCTATGCCCACTAAAGCTATTCCGGAATGTTGTTGCTTTCACCCAGTGTGTTGGCAGAGCTACAGGAAGCTATCTTCAATGTCTGGTGTTCCAGAGGATTCCAGTGGAATGAGTGCCTGAGTGGCATAGAGACTCTCATCCTGTACAATGGTGTCTGCCTCTGCTGTCTCCTGTGAGATGGAATCGGCCTCCTCATCCGTAGTCAGAGAGCTACAAGAAACAACAAACCTGGTGTTACAATACAAACAAACCTGGGATTTCATGCCTTGATTCAGGGGGAAAATAAACACTCTTGAAGTAAAGGTGTCTATGAGAACCTAAACAGTCACTTTTAATCCTTAAAGGTACTTAGCTTCTCTCAAAATTTCTGTTGAAATAACCTGTGTACTATGCACAAACCTTATGGTTCACATTGTACACTATACATGGTAACAGGAAGCTTTTGTCTAAATCACACATCTGGTAGTGTGGGTTGGTGTTGTAATGCTACAATGTCCTCTAGAGTATATGCCTCATGTTTCCTGCATGTCCAGTATTTAACACAGTTTTTCTCAAACGTCTTTCAATATTGTACCCCCTTTGAATTGCCTTTTTTAACCAAGTACCCCCTGACCAGTGCCAAGTACAACCTCACCCCACGCAAAACATTTTGGTAGAAAAAAAGGTCTATATGAAGAGGATAGATTCACTAAACAAAAACCTTTTTTAAACAAAAACTTTTAAATGCTACATTTCAAATGTTTAGAATCCATCACTAAATTCAATCAATATTATAGTATAATTATTTATGCATGACATATTTTTTAATTAGCATTTTTGTTCAAATTTCATGTACCCACTGCAGTACTCGAAAGTACCCCTAGTGGTACACGTACTACCATTTGAGAAACACTGATTTAGCACATACTACAGTCAGCCAGCCTGTTCGTTAGTCAGTCAGCCAGTCTGCCAATCAGTCTATACCTCGGTGGGCTTTCCGTTGGAACGGTATCAGCTTCTGAGAAAACGTCCTCCTCAGGCTTTGGGTCCGGAATGGGGATTATGTAGTCATTGTAGGATGCTATTACTTCCTCGCCGTCTGCATCAGCTCTGACGTCTCTAGTGAGGGGGTAGGGGATTGGGTCCTGGGGGGTCGTAGGCGTAAGGGAGGGGGTGAGGACCGGGTAGGGGAAGAGACAGGAGGAGGGCCTTGGTTTGGTGCGGACCACGGCCGGGTGATTGCTCTTGAAGAACTCTTCGTTGACTTGGCAGTATCTCTATAATGATAATCAATCAATTTGATTCCTCAATAATCAATAATCACACAAACGATACATTAAAATTACATTTAATTTTGTGATTTTGAAAGAGGGACCATTGGAACAGTTTTTTCACTGTTTTACATTTTAAAGGGGAAAACCTTGTGTTTGTGTGTGTGTGTATGTGTGTATGTGTTCATTGCGTATATATAGGGTACCTTTTTATAGCTGTCTGTGAGCATGTTCCCCATAGTGTGGACTAGAAGGGAGAACTCTGGTCGCTTCTCATATTTCTCATCCCAGCACTTCTGCATGACTTCATAGCTTGAAGATATAAGGTATAATAATTGACAATTTTACCCAAAAACACACTGCCAAAACATGAAAGGTGTTAAAAATTGTAAGTAAAGTCTTACACTTCATCTGTGGCATGGTAAGGTTTGCTCATGCGATAGCCTCTCTTTAGGGCATTGTAGAACAACTCATTCATAGGCAAGTCAGGGTAGGGTGTTCCTCCTGATGAAAAATGGAAGGTTCAAATATATAAAGACTGATCTCTTTAAAAGGAAACCGTGGGCTAAATAAGAAGTTTCCATAAGTTTTCAAATTTCTCAGTGAAGCAAAACCCTGACCTATTTTATTTCCCTCCAAATTAACAACGTACTCTTGTTGTCAAACCTCATTTAAAAAATCCCCAAAATAATTAATTTTTGTACCCAGCTGTAGCTATTAATAACTGACCGTGAATACATCAACTGAAATGTCCACATCTTGATTCCATCTTGACTGCTCAAAATAACCTTTAAAATTAGACCGAGTGAATAATGTTTTAAAACCTCACTCTAACGACATTAACAGAGCTATGTAACTATTACTAGTATTTCGGAATTTACTCTGGTTATTGAGTTGTTTAACTTGGAATGACTTTCATTCATTATTGCCCATTCCACTGAATGGATATTATTTCATGTCTACATACCCAGAGTAAAGATTTCCCAGAGCAGTATGCCGTATGACCATACGTCACTTAAGGTGGTGTACAGGTTATGGAAGATACTCTCTGGAGCCATCCATTTCAGAGGCAGGAACGTCTAAGAGGGAAAGTCAGGTAGGGTTAACCTCAGCCTGGTATTGAGAAGCATTTTACAGCAGCACTTACAGGTTACTGCAAATGAATGTTTGTGTTGTAGAAAGGGATACCATAAGGGTACATGTATTGTTGTTTGTGTTTGAGTGACCCTATGTAAGCCTATAACTTACACTGCCTTTGGAGATGTAGTTGTCATCATGCATTATGTCTCTGGCCAGGCCAAAGTCACAGATCTTCACCAGTTTCCCTTCACAGATCAACACATTTCTAGCAGCCAGGTCCCTATGTACACACTGGGGATGAGAGAGGCAAGGTCAGATGAGACTTTTCAAATTAATGGAAAAATCTGTATCAGGTGTTAGTGGCAGACCATACGGTTTTGATTTAATGTCTTAATTAATAATAAAACAAATCAAATGTTTTATATTTTTTGCATACTTTTTGCAAGTATTCGGCCCCTTTGAACTTTTCGACCTTTTGCCACATTTCAGGCTTCAAACATAAAGATATGAAACTGTAATGTTTTTGAAGAATCAACAACAAGTGGGACACAATCCTGAAGTGGAAGGAAATTTATTGGATATTTCAAACTTTTTTAACAAATAAAGAACTGAAAAATTGCGATTACAGCTGTAAGTCGCTTGGGGTATGTCTCTATCAGTTTAGCAAATCGAGAGACTGAAATTTTTGCCCATTCCTCCTTGCAAAACAGCTCGAGCTCAGTAAGGTTGGATGGAGAGCGTTTGTAAACAGCAGTTTTCAGGTCTTTCCACAGATTCTCGATTGGATTCAGGTCTGGACTTTGACGTGGCCATTCTAACACCTGGATATGTTTATTTGTGAACCATTCCATTGTAGATTTTGCTTTATGTTTTGGATCATTGTCTTGTTGGAAGACAAATCTCTGTCCCAGTCTCAGGTCTTTTGCAGACTCCATCAGGTTTTCTGCCAAAATGGTCCTGTATTTGGCTCCATCTTCCCATAAATTTTAGCCATCTTTCCTGTCCCTGCTGAAGAGAAGCAGGCCCAAACCATGATGCTGCCACCACCATGTTTGACAGTGGGGATGGTGTGTTCAGGGTGATGAGCTGTGTTGCTTTTACGCCAAACATAAGGTTTTGCATATTTTGGTTTCATCTGACCAGTTCACCTTCTTCCACATGTTTGGTGTGTCTCCCAGGTGGCTTTAAACAACACTTTTTATGGATATCTTTCAGAAATGGCTTTCTTCTTGCCACTCTTCCATAAAGGCCAGATTTGTGCAGTATACAACTGATTGTTGTCCTCGGGACAGACTCGCCCACCTCAGCTGTAGATCTCGGCAGTTCATCCAGAGTGATCATGGGCCTCTTGGCTGCATCTCTGATCAGTCTTCTCCTTGTATGAGCTGAAAGTTTAGAGGGACAGCCGGGTCTTGGTAGATTTGCAGTGGTCTGATACTCCTTCCATTTCAATATTATCGCTTGCACAGTGCTCCTTGGGATGTTTAAAGCTTGGGAAATCTTTCTGTATCCAAATCCGTCTTTAAACTTCTCCACAACAGTATCTCGGACCTGCCTGGTGTGTTCCTTGTTCTTCATGATGCTCTCTGTGCTTGCAACTGACCTCTGAGACTATCACAAAGCAGGTGCATTTATACGGAGACTTTATGATTACACACAGGTGGATTTTAATTATCATCATTAGTCATTTAGGTCAACATTGGATCATTCAAAGATCCTCACTGAACTTCTGGAGAGAGTTTGCTGCACTGAAAGTAAAGGGGTTGAATAATTTTGCTCACCCAATTTGTCAGTTTTTTATTTGTTAAAAATATTTGAAATATCCAATAAATTTCGTTCCACTTCATGATTGTGTCTAGGGGTGCAACGGATCAAAAAACTCACGGATCGGATCGTTTTTCGGATCAGAGTCACGGATCGGATCATTTTTCGGATCAGCAAAATAAAAATATATAAAATAATTGGAATTTGGGTTAGTTGATTTTATTTTTATTTTATTTAACCTTTACTTAACCAGGTTAAGTTGACTAAAAGCAATTTCTTATTTACAGCAACGACCTGGGAGCAATTAGGGTAAAGTGTCTTGC